>JAODAL010005506.1:0-142870 GCA_025379985.1 Phyllomedusa bahiana
GAGGACAGGCAGGGGAATGAGCACGCCCACGACCCGACAGGCAGGGGAATGAGCACGCCTGCGACCCGACATGCGGGTCGCGGCGCCGCTCGGTAGCGGGGCACGGATGGGCCCGCGGCCCGGGATGAGAGGACAGGCAGGGGCATCCATGACAGTACCTCCCCCCTTTAGCCTCCCCCTCTTTCTGGCCTGAAGGAATCTCCGGATAACATTTTGGTCCACAATATTGTCTTCTGGTTCCCAGGACCTTTCTTCAGGCCCGAACCCCTTCCAGTCAATGAGAAAAAGGCGCTTCTCTCTAATCGTTTTCATATCCACAATCTCCTTTTGTCAGCTTCAGGAGTGGGAGGAGCAACTTTCCGAGAAAAACTATTTAGGATGACCGGCTTCAGAAGAGACATGGAAGGAGTTCGGGACCCGCATAGTGGGAGGAAGTCGGAGCTTGTAGGCCACTGGGTTTATGCGCTTCAGCACCTCGAACGGACCCAAGAATCGGGGACCAAGCTTATAGCCTGGGATCTTGAGGCGGATATACTTCGCCGACAACCACACCTTGTCACCAGGCGAGAAGATGGGATAAGGTCTTCGCTTTTTGTCAGCTTGTATTTTAGTACGAGCGGAAGCCCGGAGTAAAGACTGGCGTGTCTGATTCCAGACGGCTGTTAGGTCCCGAACCAACTCATCACGGTTTGGAACCTCGGAAAAGCACTGGGAGGGGGAGGGGGGTGGGCGCGGTTTGTCGTCGTAGACAAGGAAGAAGGGAGCGGTACTGGCAGATTCTGAGTCTAAGGAGTTGTAGGAGAACTCAGCCCAAGGTAGCAGGTTAGACCAATCATCCTGACATGCGGAGACGAAGTGTCGCAGATAGCAGCCAGATTTGATTAACCTCTCCACTTGCCCTTTTAGACTGAGGATGGTGGGCCCGGGAAAGAAGTCCAGTTTCACTTGGAGTTGGCCACAGAGGGAAGCACCAGAACGGGAAGGGAACAAATTGGACTCCCCGATCAGAAACAATGTGCTAAGGAAGCCCCGTATTTTGGAAGATGTGTTTGAAAAAACCGACCGGCAAGGTGGAGGAGCAGAGAGTAGCCCTGGCAGAGGAACAAAGTGAGCATTTTGGAGAACGGTCCGTGAACCCCCCAGATAACGGTATTCCCAGAGGAAGGAGGGAGGTCTTTAATAAAGTCCATAGCCATGTGGATCCAGGGACAGCTGGGAATCGGCAGCGGCTGAAGCAGACCTGCTGGCTTGAGACAAGGCGACTTGTTACGGGCAAAGGAAGTGCAAGATTCCAGGGAACTCTCAAACATCTGGGCCAGGCCCCCAAATTTAAAAGCGTGAGATAAGTGAGCAAGATTTCTGCACCACTGGGTGCCCAGCCACACGAGAGCAATAACCCCAAGACAGTATCCTCTTCCGTAGACCCAGGTATACATAAGTCTTGCCAGGAGGAATTTGTTGAAGGTCAACGGGCGCAGCAGAGATCAGCTGGGGGAATGATGTGCCGTGGAGCGGGTTCTTCCCCAATCACGTCAGGAGGCAAAGGGAGAGGGGTCGGCCTTGACATTCTTCTCCACTGGGCGGAAAGGGATAGAAAAATCGAAACCGGGGAAAAGAAGAGAGACCGGGCTTGATGGGATTAAGACGTTGGGCTGTTTTAAGATATAGGAGGTTCTTTGTGGTCGTGTAGATGTTGACCGAGTGATGAGCACCCTCCAAGAGTAGCGCCATTCCTCCAGAGCAGCTTGATGGCCAGTAATTCCCGGTCGCCAAATGGAGTAGTTTTCTCCGCGGCAGAAAAGGTTTTAGAGGAAAATCCCCATGTGAGGGTCTTGCCTTTGGGACCTTTTTGGGTGAGCACAGCCCCGGCCCCACCGAGAAGGGCATCGACTCTAGAAAAATTGTTTCTTGTGTCTGGCCGGGAGAGTAAGGGAGGGCGAAGTGAAAGCAGACTTCAATTTAGAAAGGCTTCTTCTGTCGCTGGTGGGCCAACAGCTTGGGATTATATTCTTCTTGGTTAACGCCACATAGGCGTCACCCGCGAGGAAAAAAATTTTGGTTATGAACTGCTTTAGTAATTGGCGAAGCAGAAATCTCTGTATGGCACGGAGGCCCAAGGTCATGGCCCCTGTAAGACGGCAGGACAGGTTTTATGGTATCATCTGCAAACCCTGGTCTGAAATAATGTAGCGAGAAAGGGGGGACTTTTTGTCAAAGAGGCACTTCTCGGCTTGGCATACAGACGGTTAGCACGTAAATGCTGGAACTTGTCGCACATGGGCCGGGGGGGATTCTGGATTTAGGTGAAAAGATCAGGATGTCATCTAGATAGATGACCACAAAGGTGTACAGGAGGTCTCTGAAGATGTTGTTGACAAACTCCTGGAAGACTGCAGGGGCATTACAGAGTCCGAAGATCATTGGCAGGTAAATCGAAGGGGCCCATCTGAGTATTGAAGGCCCTCTTCCATTCGTCTCCTTCACGAATCCGAATGAGGTTGTAGGCTCCTCGTAGGTCCACTTTGGAGAAAATCTTGGCTCCACGGAGCTGGTCAAAAAGCTTGGTAATAAACGGCAAAGGGTATCGATTCTTTATGGTGATCTTGTTGAGACCGCGGTAATCAATACATGGACGTAGGGATCCATCCTTCTTCGTTACTAAAAAAAACCAGCACCCGCTGGAGAGGAGGACTTACGAATAAACCCTTTCTGGAGATTCTCCTTGATGTGGGACATAGCCAAGCTCTCAGGCACAGACAGAGGGTAAACCCTGCCCCATGGAGGAGATGTTCCGGGCAGAAGGTCAATATGGCAGTGATAGGGGCGATGTGGAGGAAAGGTCTCCGCTTGCTTCTCAGAGAAGACGTCAGCATACTCTTGATACGGCGCTGAAAGACCCGCCAGAGGCTTAAACGGTACTGGAGAAGCGGTAAGCACCGGGCGAGGTGCCACCAAACAAGACTTCGCCCATCTGCCAGTTGAGCACCGGAGCATGGCGCTGCAGCCACGGAAGACCCAGAAGGATGGACGAGGAAGGTTCCCCTTAAGTCGTCGGTTAAGTTCCTGCGGAGTCAGGTGAGCTCTATCCACTTGCATGGCCTCTTCCACGGCTGGCTGGGAAGGAGGCAGTGGAGGCCGTAGAAACACCGGCGCAATACGAGGTAGACGACGTGTTCGGACTGGTTCATGCTCTTGGCGGAGCTCCTCACCTCTCTCCGTGAAACGGATATCAATCCGGGTTGCCAGATGGATGAGCTCACTTAACGAAGACGGAGGGTCCCGGGTGGAGAGGGCATCCTTAATCTGGCTGGAGAGGCCCTTCTTGAACGTGGCGCACAATGCTGCATCGTTCCAAGCCAACTCTGAAGCTAGTGTGCGGAATTGCACGGAATAGTCACCTACGGAGGAGTTCCCTTGCTGCAGGTTCAGTAAGGCTGTCTCAGCAGACGAGGCGCGGGCAGGCTCTTCCAAGACACTGCGGAACTCCTGTAGGAATGTTACAAGATCAGCTGTGACCAGATCGCCTCGGTCCCAGAGTGGAGTCGCCCAGGCCAGGGCTTTTCCGGAGAGGAGACTGACCACGAAGGCCACCTTGGACCAGCCATAAGTTCCACGTGGAGGGAGCACTGGGTGATGAAGCCCCTGCAGGCCTTTGGGTCCCCATTAAACTTTGTCGGCAGACAACCCCGGAGCGGCTGCCACGGGAGGGGCCACTGTAGCCAACTGCTGCTGCTGAGTGGCGAGAAGCTGCTGCATCATAGTAGACAGCTGGTTAAGCGATCTGCTTTGATTGCTGGGCCACGATGGTGGTGATGTCAGAGACGCTCGGTAGAGGCACCTTGGCAGGATCCATGGCCGGATCTTACTATCACGGTTGGAGGTAGTGGATCCTGTGGACCACCGCAAGCGATGGCGTAAGCCACACCAGGGAGCGGAATCTAAGTAGGTCCCGGTTTTCACCAGAGCCCGCCACAAAGCGGGATGGATTTGCTGCGGCGGGAGTCTACCAGGTCGCTATCACTGACGTGACTTGCTTGCGGAGGCAGCCGAGGTGTAGCGTGGTACAAAATCGGAAGGCAGGCGACATGCGGGTCGCGGCGCCGCTCGGTAGTGGGGCACAGATGCGCCCGCGACCCGGGATGAGGGTCGCAGTGGCATCCGTGAAAGATACTATTAGAATGAGGGGTTCAAGGTTGTAGGGCCCTTTTCATGCTAAAAATACCAGCCTGCAGCTGCCCCAGAAACAGACTATCACATTAGAGGATCTTCTTCTGACGGTATAGCGACTCTTCCCAGTACCCATGGTGCTTTGGGTACTGTGTAATAGTGAGAGGTCGTTAGTGTCAGCATAGGGATAGCAAAAAACAACAACACGAAGCCCCACTGATAGTAATGAAGAGGCATCTGTCTGACACCTCCATTACTAACACTAATAATAAAAAAAAACACAGAAACAGAAAAAAAAATCCACTTCATTTAAATAAATAAATCCAATGCTGGTCTGATATAGTCCAGAGAATCTATTGTAGTCCAAAACAGAAATCTGTAAAAACAACAGAAATCTTTCAGAAACCCTAAGGAATGGGGCATCACCTAGGTTTTTTAGATGCTGGATAGCCTATCCAGCTCAGAGTAAAGCTGGGTTACATCCTCCAAAACAGGCAAAGCTGGGTGTCTGCTGTAGTGGGTGGGGTGCCGTCCAATTTTCCTGGACGCTGGACAGTGTCCTCTCCTCGCCTCTTTAAACCCTCACTCCTATAACCCTCTCCTCCACCCCACCATCCCCACTCTAAACACTCCACTGTAACCCACCTCCAACTCTAAACACCCCTCATCCCCACTCTAAACCCTCCACTGTAACCCAACTCCCCACACTAAACACCCTTCATCCCCACTCTAAACACCCCTCATCCCCACTCATACCCCCCACTAAAACCCCTCTGCTCTATTTTGAACACCCCCTCCCGAACTCTGAACACCTCCTCTCCCCCTTGAATCCACCTCCCCTGCTCTAACCCACCTGCCCCACTCTGAACTCCCTCTCCTTCACTACTCTAACACACTCTTCCTTATTCTGAACACCCCATCCAACCCGCCTACCCTACTCAGAACTACCCCTCCTCCACTCTAAACATTCCCTCCCTCACACTAACCCATATACCCCACTCAAACTTCCCTACTCTAACCCACCTCCCTTACTCAAACCCCCTCACCCCCACCTAAAAACTTCCTCCCTCTCCCCTCCCCTTGGAAAAAATACTTACCTGTCCTGGAGACTGCCAGTCTCTCATTTTTCTGCTGGGGGAAGAGGGGTGGTCACTCAGATTCACCCCTTGTTCCCAGAAAATGCACGGGGGGCACCGCTGTTCTGACAGCATTTTCCACCAAGGTGGTCAGCAGTGCCAGGGGGTGGGAGGAGGTAAATAGAGTTTTTTCCGATCCCAGCGGTTAAAGGCAGGGACTAAATGCCGTGCCATGTGAAAAGTGGGCTTAGCTCCGGAGCTGCTCCATCTTTAGCCCCTTATGCAGGCAGGGTGGTCCCTTAGGCAGTGCTTTCCTTGCCTCCCATCGTCGGGCCCTGACGTCTTTTCAGGGTTAATGAGCTGTAGCCAATCACTAACCTCCGTGGTCACCTGCACTACATGCTGGGATGTGACTGGTGAGGGCATGACGTCGTCAATGAGGGAGGGGGGGTTGTAACACGGGGGTCGGCGTGGGGAGGGTGGTAATGGGGTGTGTTCAGGGTTTAAATCTTGCACGTAGAAGGGGTTTGGGGGTTTCTTAAACCTTGGGAAAAACCCGTTTTAATAGTAGCCAACATGGTTTCAGGATATTTCTGTATTCTAATGGTCAATCAATAGACTATAAATAGTGCAACCCAGCTACAGGATATTTAAGGTCATTAACAGAAACCTCTGTAACAAAAGGAAACTTTTCAAAATAACAATGGGAGTTAGATATCTTTTTGGCCCGGCCTAGAAAAAACTATATTTTAAAAGTAAAACTTTTTATAAACTAATCGCCTTTAATGAATAATTTGGGTGTCATGTATGAAACCTGGTGCCGACTCACTAGTTCTAAATCGATTTAGAGGAGTGTAGAATGCGACAGTATATATGCTGTTAGGGGGTAGCACAGGGTTGGGGGGGAGCATCGCTCCCCGGCCCTGCACCCTGAGGGGGATAAAAACCCCTTTTAAAATAAAAACATCGTTTTTAAAAAGGGCACTTAAAAACTGGGGGCCCTATTTCACTTTTTTGAAAAGGGGGCCCAAGAGCTTAAAATTTTCCCTCTGGACCTGTTTTATGGGTTCATAAATCTGGAGTGTGGTATTTCTTGCATAGCATAGAATATCTTTGGCGCACTCAAAAGTGCCACATTTTGGCATAAGATTGTTCATACCTCTATTGAACAGGATTAAGACTGTTTTTTTGGCTCAAAGCACACCAGAAAACTGGCACAGCTCCGTTCATACACTACACCCTTAATGCATCACTCAAAAAGTAACTCTACTCCTTTAGAAAAAAAATTGTGATCCTGTCTTGCAAACCACGGCTCTACGCTCAGTTACCTACTTTTGTTATAAATTTTCTCCTTAAATTTAAATTTCGGGGGGAGTTTCAAAAAAAATAATAGAGGGAGTAAAATTAAAGAAATGGTGGAGATGACCGTTTTCCTTGCTCCAAGAATGAAAAAATGATGCCATCTTTGTTCCATAAAATGAACACAAAAACTTTCCAACAGACTTCTGCACACATTGCTTTTTGGGCCGAAAAGAAGAATTTCAGTTTCAAAATGGCATTTTGACAACTTTTCTGCTAAAAAGCAATTGTACTTGTCAAAGTTAATATCCGTTTCCATAGCAATGCAATTTATTTTTGTCTGCAAGAAATATTCAAAGCCTACTATTAGTGGAAACTGCCATTCATGCATACTATGTGTATTTTTGATAGCATGCCTGAAGGTGAAGCTTGACTTTGAATTCAGCAAAAGCAGCATTTTCAGGAAACATTCCCCTTTCGTTACCTTTTTAATACCAGGGGGTATTACATGAAGGTCCCCCAACTACCTTGGGGTCTGTAGTGGGGTCTGCTGAACTGTTTTGCTTCCACAAAAAACTAGCCCTCATTAAGCTCCAGCAAGAGAAATATAGTTAGGGTTCTTCAAATGCAGCCACACAGACACAAAATAGAAAATAAATATAAACTTGATGTTACCATAATCTAAATGACCCGCAGTTTAAATGTCACTTATACCACAGTGTGATCAAATAAAAAAATACAGCACAATAGTTGGTGTTTTTCCGTCACCCATAAAAAAGTCATTTAATAAAATCAATAAAATACATTATAAATATCCCAAAATAATACTATAAAAACTAATTCTGCAAAATACCCTCATACAGAAACCAGATAAAAGGATATCCAAGCACAATGTTCATATGATCCCATAAGAAAGAGACACACCAGAGGACATATTAACAGTTTACACATTTCGGACTATAAGTCCTTAATTATAGCTACTGTGATAAGGTGTGGAAAGAAAGAAATAGCCACACCAACAAAGGTACTCTCACCCCCTAAAAAAAAAATGTAGTAATCTAAAACAAGGTCTAGCCTGTGATTCATGCCTTAAGGGGCACTGGTATTTTACATAAAAATTCAATTTCCACCAGCATGTTATTTTAAGGCCCAAAATTTTAATCCGAATAGTTTCTGGATATATCTTTATAAAGGTCAGAGCTCCATTCTTCTGATACAGATCTCCTAGTCCATTGTACAGACACTGACATTTTGGCTGCCTGCAGCAACCACTAGAGGGAGCTTAGGGGCTTACTGAATACTGATGTATGTTGAACTCAATAATAGACAAACAGAGGTGCTGACAGGAATGTAAGCATTCTAGTACAGAGCTGGAGGCTGCAAGCAGAAGACTTGCATTGATTGGCTGAATGTGCGTTAGGACCTCTGAGATTATCCAGAAGCAGTCAGAAAAAAGTCTGCCTACTGCTCTTTATATAGTAGTGGTGCCAGGGTAAAGCATCATGAGATGCTACCCTGACATCATTGAGTGCAGGATTGATGCCACATCCCTACAGCAGGCACACAACTTTTCCATTAAAAAATGATTGCTGTGGGGAATGTGACGTCACCCACCTTTCTTGGTTGATAGATAGGCTATCCGGTGTACAGGAAAAATGGGTGATGCCACATATTCCACAGCAATCCGAGTTATAATGATGGGATATCTGTGTTCCTGCTGTGGGGGATGTACATCACATACACAGAAATGTATAACCAAATCATATATATTTTTACATGTATTACAGTCTTCAGAAAAAGTAGCACTGCCTCAATATAAATATAACCAGGGTGCCAGCGAAAAAAGAGCCTGGCAAGAGGCCCAAAAAACTACAAAAAAGTAAAGAACTTTCGCAGCACAACTTCAAGTAATGTTAAATAAAACTAAAAACTTTTATTCCCACATGTCACAAAAAAACTATGTTTCGGCTCTGTGAGGGAGCCGAAACATCGATTTTTTTTGGGACATGTGGGAATAAACATTTTTCGTTTTATTTAACAATACTTGAAGTTGTGCTGCGAAAGTTCTTTACTTTTTTGTACATGCATTGCATATATTGTAGGATGAGAAAAGAATGTTTTTACTATGTTGCAAACTGATTGGTGCAATGTATTATAACACAGCCTGCAAATTGATCCCCTAAATTTATTGGGCGATTAAGGGATCAAATCGCTGTTGGGAATTTTGCCATTAAGCAAGTTGTGCAAAAAGTACTGAAGCATTGATCAGTTGGACATATACATTCTAAAGTTAAGAGAGAGTCTCATTTAGTTCATTTTAAAAAAATGATTTTTATTTTTAATCCTGAAATTTCAACCAAAAGCAAAATATCCCTAACTATTTGTGATCCGTGTATATATAAAAACCTTTTTCTCCATCTCAAAAAATAGCCTTTAACTCCTTCCAGATATTTGACATGAACTCGTATATATTATGTTGTCAGAACAATGTTTGGAGCAGGCTGGTGAGCTTAGCCCACGCCATAGATAGCAAGTGCCACCTGTTAGAGCCAGCACCTGCTTTCAGCAGCCAGGATTGAAGATAGATAATTTTGATCTCTTCTGTTTAACTACTTATATGCTGTTATCAGTGTAACCACAGGATCTGGGCAGGTATACATGAGAGGAGGTGCCCCCTTTTACCACCCAATTAGGCCCCTATGGTGCAATCTCTGGACACTGATAAGCTGTCATGGCAGTTGGCAGCCTAGTGAAGGCTCTTAGGCCTGCGATCATACTGCTCCTATTAGACCCTGCCAGAGATGTCATAGTAGAGTGGTAATTGTATTCTTTTCTACAATACATTAGTACCATATACAAGTAATCTTGCCACAGATTAGAACATCCCATAATGTACCTGAGCCATAATTTAAACCAGATTTAAAAAAATTATGTGGTGATTGGGAAGGAGTGTTTGGCCATCAGATGGACTTTGGAGTCACTAAAGTAGTATCTGTTGGGGAGAAAATTTAGGTTAGTCATAGACCATGCCCCTCTAAAGTGGATGTACTTGAACAAAGACAAGAACAGTAGAGTGATAAGATGATTTCTAGCCCTGCAGTTATACAACTTTATGGTAGAAAACATATCAGGAAGACTGCAGGGAAATGCAGATGCAATTTCGAGAGAGCATTGTTGTTCGGTCCCATGGGCCTGAGCGGGGGGAAGGAATGATATGTGACAAAACGTCTGGTATAGCACTGGATGGAAGGTATATTCGTCCCAGATTCCTTGTCAGAATAAAGGAGCAAAGGAGGCTACACCTGAGAGCTTGTGGCTGGAGCCCCAGCAAGCGGGCTGTGAGAAGACAAGCAGTGATGAGCCAAAGTGGGCCCCAGGGTGTTGGACTTGGTAAGCTGGCTTTGAGAAGTCCATGAGTTGGTAGAGAGGACTATTGGATGTTTAGTTAGTGCCCGAAAGGCAAGGATCTTTGTTTGCTGTAAAGTTTGTATTGTTTTACTGCACCCTTTCAATTAACACTGACTAGCCATCAGTTACTTTAAAACCTACTCTGCTGTGGACATTTCTACAAACGAGACCTGTCCTTGGTTTGCGCCAAGGTGATCCCCTAAAACAGTGTTTCTCAACTCCAGTCCTCAGGACCCACCAACAGGTCATGTTTTCAGGATCTCCCACAGAATGCTCTGACAATAATTATATCACCTGTGCAGAATGCACTGACAATAATTATATCACCTGTGCAATGCTAAGGAAATCCAGAAAACATGACTTGTTGGTGGGTCTTGAGGAGTGGAGTTGAGAAACACTGCCCTAAAACATCAATATATAAATTTCTGTGCCAGCAACGGGTTAACGAACCTTTTAGCATAGTGGTACTAGAAGATATTATATTACCTCTCGTCACTAGTTCAACATGTAAATACTGTGCCAGTGTAACTGAAGGCTGCTGTGAGTACTGTATATTGATCCAGGGCTTCTTCTCCTTTGTTAAAGGCTTTTGCAGATATGCTGAAGGTCAATGCTACACTAAAGAGCTTAAATGTGGAGTCGAACTTCATCAGTGGAACGGGAATTTTAGCTCTTGTTGAATCTCTCCAGCAAAACACATCACTGGTTGAGCTGAAGATAGACAATCAGGTGAGAAGTATTCGTGTTTCTAATTGAGCAATGTCATCAGCATTTTAGGACAAGATGATGATGATGATGATGATGATGATGATGATGAAAGGAGACTTTCAGGTAGTAGTAAATATAAATGACATGTCTGCTACCTCTTAGAAAAGACAAACAGACTTCAAATTAACAGACAATTTCATACATGGTGTTTTTCCATTTTGTGAATACAGATTATTTTATTTAATGGCTTTTTACTTAATTCTTTATTCTCTGTTTTTTATGCTGTATCATTAAAGGATCACGCTGAGGTTTTTTTTTCCTTAGCTCATTAGAAATTGATTGTGGGTACACAGCAGAGCCAGAGAGCCAGTAATTCTGCTTACCTGCAGCTGAACACACAATTTCTCACTGCTGCTACTGGGTCATGTGACCTGCATTCTCAGCATGGTTTATGACCCGGAAGTGAATCTCTCTATGCATTCCTATGGGAGGTATAAAGTTAGTCTCAAAGGAATTCATTGTGACAGACAATCTTTTAGCATCAAAAGCACGGTGTCTTAAAGCTAATTAGAGTGCAGGTCATGTGATCTATCAGAGATTGTTGCATCAGCCAGAAATCCTCTATTCAACTGAAAATAAGCAAAATTACCTAAAACCTGGATTGGTACTTTAAAGGGTATTCCTATCTCAGACAGTTATGGACTATTCACAGTATATCTCAGATGTCTGATTGATGTTGGTCCCACCCCTAGGATCCACGGTTATCTCCAGAATGAGGATCCCTCAACTTCCATCTCATCTGGGCCGGGGAACTGACCCTTGGATAAAGATGCTACTGAGATTAAGAAATAGCAGAACTCAGTGAGGTCTGCTGTTTTCTTAATACTGGCTTCCTCTCTATTCACTCTCTGAATGGATGTGGTTGACAGTGGCCACCTCACCAGGAGGGACCCACATCTGTTAGATAGGTATGGTGTATCCTGTAGATGTGCCATAACTGTCCAAGATGGAAAGAACTGTTTAAACACTGTTGTCTTGCAACACTCACGTTCTAGGATCAAATATGACTTCCTGAATCCATGTGATGACTTTTCTAGATGTAGAAAAAAATTAAGAAAAGCAAATATCATTTTTTTTGCAGATCTCTGGTTGTTACACGGAACCCACACATATTGTGTTTAAGAAACTACATACAAATCACAGTAGGAATACTGCCACTGGCTAAAACATTACCTATAATTAACCGTTAAAAAAAACTATATATTGGGTCAAATTCTACATACATCCACTTGGACAAGATTACATAAGCATAGATGTGAAAGAAAATAGAAAATGAGAGAAACACTCATAATTCTGTTCACCGTTTCCATATAAGTGGTGTCTTAGCCTCAGTTTTTTTGACATCACAGTTTTCTCTGGCCTTACGATAACAAGTAAGCTGAGGTGGAAGGTTATAGATAATGTAACCTGTCCCTATATCTACTCTATGCTTCCCCTCAACCAGAAAAAGATGGATATATCGCCCCGAAAAGGGCGGTCCCGTGTATCGTTACTTACCCGGTTAAATTTCACCCTATGGCCAATAGAAAGAAAAATGATTAAAAAAAATGAAAAAAAAAAATACTCTCACAAGGCTAGTTCCATGGCTAGCTCAAAGCACGTCCCTTGTGCTTGACTTCCCGGAACGTTTCTCGCTCTCTTATAATAAACAAATACAGAGGGTTCATCAGTGGACTAACAAATACTGGGATACAGGTCAGGAGTATATCAGAATATCTCCCCAACTATCCCCAAAACACCTGTGTATCCAGATCGCGGTTTCGATTGACCGACCTGACCTACCAGGAGCAGATAGGGCACGTCGGTCAATTGTAACCACGATTTGTTTGTTGAATCGGCTTTGCTTATTGTATACAATCAGTGATTTCTAAGGAACTACATAAGTTAAACTGCAGATTTCTAAAAAATATTAATCATCTTGATTGTCCTGTAGAATAAAATAAGAAACCAATAAATTCATGCTAAAATGGTCATCTTTTAATTTCGATGAGCCATGTAAGCTGCCAGATTGACTTCTGTAACCACCATTAGCTGATACAGTAGGGAACTTGTAAGTGCCCACACTTTTTTCCACTAGTGCTGGAAACAAATTTTCCGGCTTTATTCTGGTATGATTCAGTGAAGTCTAAACATTAAATGCAAATCTGCAACAAAATCTGCGTCTGATGAATTTCACACCTATAAAGTGATTAAATCAATGGTGAAAATCTGCAATAGATATTCACATGCTGTGGATTTTAAAATTTGTCCCGTAGGTATGGGAAGTACGCAGCATGTAGATGACATTTGTAAAATTTTACCGATTTGGCTGTTTCTGTAATCTATGGTGCACATTTATGAGTAAAATCCTAATTAAATTCACCAAGTGTGAATTTAGTCTGACTGAAAGGGACAGAAAGAGCTGTCCTTTTGGCCCAATGCCTTAAAAAGGGTCGTCCACTTAAAACAATTATATTGAAATGAGGCCAGAAAAAAAAAAGAAAATTAATGATACTTACCACCCGGTCCCCCACCGCCACCGCATCGGAGCTCTGTGGGATCCACTCCTCTTCACTTCTCGGTTCTTGTCTGACACACAGGAGAGGCCTGTGCTCCATTGTAAGTGAATGGAGTGCAGGCCTGTAGAGAAGAGCAGCGAAAGATAAGGAGATCCAAAAAGGCAGCTATGAGGACAGGCAGGTGAATATCATTTTTTCTGTAGACTGTCAGTGAAGAACTAGCACTGACAACTTATTTTGGTTAAAATAAAACTGATGTTGAAAACCGATCAAGAAGACATAGCCCGGTAATTATGGATTTCTACTCTTCATGAAGAAATATAAGTACCTACTGTATTTAAAGGGGTTGTCCAAGAGAAAACAGGACAATGGCTGGAAATTGTATAAAATAATAATAGATGCAGCACTTACCAGATTCAGTGCCGCGGCCCCAGTGCTCCCAGTCGGTGTTGGCTTACTATGCTGAACATCTGTACATGTGACTGCTGTAGCAAATCACTGGCCTATTATCTTGTATGTATAACATACCATATTTTTCAGACTATAAAACACACTTCTTCCCCCCCCCAGATCTGGGAGGAAAATGAGGGTGCCTCCTATAGTCTTAATGTAGTGTCTCGGGCAGGCAGGAGGCTTTAGTGGGGCGATGCTGTGGAAAGCTATGTTTGAAGGGATTAGACCCCACCATCGCTCCACTCTAGTTTCCTGCCTTCCTGAGATACTACATTTGGGGTGTACGGAGCCCAATCCATACATGGCGAGCAGCAGCTGTTCGTTACAGCCGATAACCGCTGCTAACTATAGGGATTGGATCCCTGCGGTCAACGCCGCTGCAGTGTCTAACTGAAAGAGGAACGGTGCTGCAGGGGGGGTGATCGGTTGCCTCAAACAGGCTTCCGTAGCTGCCATGTACGTACACCTATTACACCCTGCCATATGTGACAAAGGATCGTACCCTCTAGTTGTCATGTACTCTACAGGGACTAGTTTTGCGATTTTACAAATAAAAATATCAAAAGGTTACACATAATTGGTAAAGTCACATTCGTAAAAGTCCGACCTATTAATATACAACATCATTTATCCTCTCTGCTGAGCACTGTAGAAGAAAAAAGTTCCAAACGACAAAATTGTGGGGTTTTTTGGTCATTTTACGTCCCCAAAAAACTGAAATGAAAAGTGATCAAAAAGTCCCATCTATCCCAAAATGGTAGCAATAAAAACTACACTTCAGCCCACACTTTTTGCATTGAAATTATTTTCCTATTTTCTTCCTCTAAAACATATGTGAGTCTTATGATCTGATGCGTCTTTTAAATCTAAAAAAACGGTACTTATATACTACTATAAAAACTATAAATAATATATTATTTATGAGCTCTGCATATACCTACAAGCTTTACAATGCAGAGGGTAATAGTGATAATAAATAGATAACATAATGTTACAATTATCACTTTCCCTCCCAGTACTAATTATTTATTGGGATATTTTTTGTAGAGCCAACCGCTTGGTAATAAGGTGGAAATGGAAATTGCAAGTATGTTAGAAAAAAATTCCACGCTACTGAAATTTGGTTATCACTTCACCCAGCAAGGACCGAGGTTGCGAGTATCTAACGCCATGATGAACAATAATGATCTTGGTAAGGTTAAGATCTTTATGGCCAAAAGCATTACGGTATATTGCTGGGTAATATCTTATACACAGTTTATGCACTTGACTACTGAATTGATTTCCTCTGAGATATAGACCTGTAATTTCTTTTAAAGGGAATGTGTTATCAGAAAATGACTTATTGTTAAATACATGTTTTGATGTTAAACACGTTTTTTTTGACAATTTTTCCATGTAATTATCAATATTTTTTTAAAATCCTGCAGTTTTCACTTTGGTGACTAGGCCTAATAATAATCTGACACTTCCTGTTCTGTAGAGAAAACTTTTCAGCAGTCTCCTCATTATCAGCACAGGCAGCATTACACTGAAAGGAGACACCATTGTGTATAGATAACCCAGGCTCTACCAGTCACAATAGGAAATAGTCACACCTCCCCTTCGCTACACAGTAACTTCGTCACACAGCGAGTCTCCTATAGAAGTAAGTGGGCCTACTCCTGTTCTCCGGATCCTATGCCCAGGTAGCTGCTGTAAAGCATCTCTCTAAATGCTTTTCAAAGGAGCTCAGGCAAGATAGCTGCCCCAATAAATATATACAGACAACAGAATTAAAGTATCTACAATCAGAAAATGAAAATTGCCAAGATGAAAAGAATATGTAATAGTCTCTTGTTTTAATTAGTAAAAAAAAATTGGCGACAGATTCCCTTAAAGGTCTTAAAACCATCTGTTATGCCAAGCATTTTAAAACTGGGTTCATACACTGCAGTTTTTTTATGTATTTTTGTTGTAGTTTTATGTCCTTATCAAATGCAGGTAAAATAGATCTTAAAAAATACATGGCTTTTACAAGTGATAACATTTTTTTTTGTGTGCTACCTGCAAAATTATGTGGTCTAAAACAACATCACAAAGCAACATCTATATACAGTAGAAATCGTGTGGTTTTTTAAATGTTTGGATTTACCAAGTACATGACAGCCTTATGTTGGGAAATGTTTTTTCATGTGCTTTTATGAGTGCTTTCTTAATTTGATGTGTCTTTTGATGCATATTATTGAATATTATTTTTTACATGTCTTTTCTGTACTGAAAAAAACACCTAGATCCTAACCAATGCCTATGGGTATAGTTAAAATATATCTTTTAATATATCGATTAAAATACACCAAAACATATAAACAATGAACGAAAAAGTATACAAAGCAGCGGAGCACTCGCCCCGACAAGGGCGACCCCGCACTGGAACACCCTAATACCTACTAGTACTACAAAAAGAATACTAAACATATATGGACTAAAGACAAAAACAGCATCCACTCTTAATAGTGAAACACAAACACAATACTACAGACATACGATACATCACTTATACAACGTGAAAACATATCCTATCTGACGCGTTTCCCCCACGGGTCTTGTAGGTTCTTCAGGGAACAAGAAGATACTAGTCTGTATAATATAAGAATAAAGTACTATGCTTACGTCACTTTCTAAATACGTGTATAGAACCAGGTCCTAGGATCCTGTAATGTCCACCGAGAGTACTGCCAAAAAGGATGATATCCAGCAAAATAGAAGTAGCAGCTGCGCTGCTAACGTTGCACAAAACAAACACATCTGTGTGCCTGATCTGTGCTTATTCCCATTTAATTCACTGTGACCATTATGACCCTTTCTAACTCTTTAACGACCGCCCACCAACCATAGACGTTGGGCGGTGTAGGAAGCCTTTAGACATCACTGCAGAAACAGGAGTTTTGCAGTTCCCAGCGCCGCAGCTCATTAGGGACAGAGCTGTACTCTCTGTAAGTGTAGGAAACCTCTGATCCCTGGCACTTAACCGTTTGGTTCCTAATGCATGATCAAAGGGTAATCCCCTGCTCCATGGGGTGATCGGGACTCCCGGTGACCCGATGGAGCACAGGGAATATCTGTACAGTCAGCCCTGGGGACCTAGAGAAGCCCGAGACTGTCTGTATAGGAAGGCTGTGGTCAGGGCACACTTTGTGCTGCCCTGAGTGCTGCCTGTGTCATACTGACACAGAAGGTAATGTATTAGCATACATGAATATGCGCATAATTTTACAATATGAAGTCAATAGGGGAATGCACAAAATGCACCAAATTTTGTTGATGCTTATTTAGTTGCATATTTTTTTATCTCAAAATGCATAAAATACACTGAAGTTTTCTCTACTAAAAAAAATCATGAAATTATGCATCAAAAATATGTTCTGAAAACTCATACAAATCAATTCCAAAATACACAACAAGTGAAGAAAACGCAAAAATGCATAAAAAAACTAGCATAGCAACGCACGTTTCTTCTGTGAAATTTATGATGTACATTTAGGGTGACATGTATGATCTAGGTGCATAGAGGTCAGTTCTAAATAGCTTTAAAGCAGTGTAGAATGTGCCAGAATGTATAAACCTGTTCTACTATGGGACATACAGTGGGTACAGAAACTATTCAGACCTCTTTAAATTTTTCACTCTGTTTCATTGCAGCCATTTGGTAAGATCCAAAAAGTTCATTTCTTTGCTCATTAATGTACACTCTGCACCACATCTGAAAAGAGAAAAAACAGAAATGTAGATATTTTTGAAAATGTATTAAACAAGAAGAACTGAAATATCATATGGTCTTGAGTATTCAGACCCTTTGCTGTGACACTCATTTAACTCACATGCTGTCCATTTCCTTCTGATCCTCCTTGAGATGGTTCTAGCTGTGTTTAATTGAACTAATCGGACTTGATTAGAAAAGGCATACACCTGTCTATAGAAGACCTCACAGCTCACAGTGCACGTCAGAGCACATGAGAATCATGAGGTGTAAGTAACTGCCCAAGGAGCTCAGAGACAGAATTGTGGCAAGGCACGGATCTGGCCAAGGTTACAAAAGAATTTCTGCAGCACTCAAGGTTCCTAAAAGCACAGTGGCCTCCATAATCCATAAATTGAAGAGGTTTTTTGATACGACCACAACTCTTCCTCGACCTGGCCAAACTAAGCAATCGTGGGAGCAGAGCCTTGGTGAGAGAGGTAAAGAACCCCAAGATCACCGTGGCTGAGCTCCAGAGATGCAGTAGGTAGATGCGAGAACGTTCCACAAAGACAACTATCACTGCAGCCTCCACCAGTCGAGGCTTTATGGCAGAGTGCGGCCGACGGAAGCCTCTCCTCAGTGCAAGACATATGAAAGCCGCATACAGTTTGCAAAAACACACGAAGGACTCCCAGACTATGAGAAATAAGATTCTCTGGTCTGATGAGATGAAGATTGAACTCTTTGGTGTTAATTGTAAGCGATATGTGTGGAGAAAACCAGGCACAATTCATCATCTGCCCAATACAATCCCAACAGTGAAACATGGTGGTGGCAGCATCATGCTATGGGGGTGTTTTTCAGCTGCAGGGACAGGACGACTGGTTGCAATTGATGTAAAGATGAATGAGGCCAAGTACAGAGATATCCTGGATGAAAACCTCTTCCAGACGCTCTGGACCTCAGACTGGGCAAAAGGTTCTTCTTCCAACAAGACAATGATCCTAAGCACACAGCTAAAATAACAAAGCAGTGGCTTCAGAATAACTCTGTGTCACTCTTGACTGGCCCAGCCAGAGCCCTGACCTAAACTCAATTGAGCATCTCTGGTGAGACTTGAAAATGACTGTCCACCAACGTTCACCATCCAACCTGAGGGAACTGGAGAGGATCTGCAAGGAAGAATGGCAGAGGATCCCCAAATCCAGGTGTGGAAAACTTGTTGCATCATTCCCATAAAGACTCATGGCTGTACTAACTCAAAAGGTGCTTCTACTCAATACCGAGCAAAGGGTCTGAATACTTATGACCATGTGATATTTTAGTTTTTCTTGTTTAATAAATTTTCAAAAATATTTGCATTTCTGTTTTTCTCTTTTCAGATGGGGTGCAGAGTGTATATTGATGAACAAAAAAATGAACTTTTTGGATCTTACGATCCAATGAAACAAAAAGTGAAAAATTTAAAGTGGTCTGAATAGTTTCCGTACCCACTGTATATTTGGTGCTTTCTAGTTCCAAAACAACAACTCAGGCTCAGGTAGACCACTGTTATTTTGGTCTGCCTGTTCCAGCAGTAATGCACCTATTGTTGCCATTCTCCAGTCATAAATTTGTAGAATCATACAGTTGTGGTGCGACAAGCCTCCAGAACCCATTACAAAGTGGCACGGTTGCCACAAAATGCTCCTACTTTTACAGTGCATCTGCTCATACATCTAGAGTACAGGGCTGCAACAGTTTTTGGGCTGAAAGCATACCAGAATACTGGCGCAGCCCCGTACATACATGTTGCCCTTAGCGCATACGCTGTGAAAGCTCCCTATGCACACAGAGGGTCTGTCCGGGCAGCTGCCTACCCTGCCCAGTGAACACAGACAGGGCCATCTTAACAGTATTCTGGGCCCCTGGGTAGAGCAGTGTGCTGGGCCCCCCACCCAACACAACCACTCCCCGGAATAAATATATACCTGATCAATAACATAAACTTATATCTATTGTTTCTTTCATAAAAATTGCAGTTTTGAACATAGTTTAACCCCATAGTTTGACACAGGACATTCTTATACATCCTGGTGCTCGTAATGTTCTATATAGCAGGATTACTCAGTAATCCAGCTACACAGAAGGCTGATGTCAGTTGCTAATTACAGCTGACACCTGCTGGCAACAGCAGGAAATGGAGCCGGCTACATTCCCTGTTGATTAACCCTTTAGATGCTGTGGCGATCATGGCAGTGGCAGTCCTGCTGTTCTAATGAACGCTCACTTCACCCTGCATCTATTTCCCTCTCTCTGTGCATCCCTCCCCTTTTCAATAAAGTCTGTGCCTCAGGCTGTCGCCCAGCCTAAGAAACGGCTTTGCCTCTGTATAATAGAATGGGCGACAGACTCTCTATCTGAGACTAATAGGATGTTCTGAGGCTCTAATCTCTCAGAGTATTAAATATAAAGAAGTAACCATTAACATTAAAAAAACTATTCTACAGCCATCTTATTTTAGTGAGGGGAGCAGCTCATCCTACCTTGATTCTACTTTTTTTCCTGTCTGCCTCTAATTGCTACTTTAGCTGAGCAATAAATCCTACAGCATCACTGCCTTGGACTCTACAGACCCTGGAAGTTTTTGGAGGCTTGTGGCACTGAGATTTCCATTCCAATTTCTGGTAGCATAAATGATCAATTCCTCTAATTCTTTAGAATTCTTCTAAATATACCGCTGTTTAGAAATGTAAAACAAATTTGATGAAACATACATTGGTCATCATATGACTATTCGGTGTTCTGTAATAACTACACCATGTTAGTAGACATGGGAGTAATCCACAAAGATGGTGTACAGGCCTGGTGCCTTGTATTAAAGGGGTTTTGCCACAATGTCATTTCATACCTCCTGCATCCAGCTCTTCAGCTCTGTGTGCTCAGAAGGGGAAGTGTGATTTGTTTAAATTGCAAATCATGTGACCCAACAGGATGACATCTTCATGCCTTTCCTCTCTCTAGTCAAAGAAAGGTCTGTTTATGTAAAGAGCTGTGAGTAGCTACAATGTAGCTCAGAGGTAACATTTTGCCTCACAGTAAAATCGTCCCAGGTTCAAATCCCTGCAGTAACCAAATCTGTGGATTTTTTTTTCTCTTTATCAATTCACATACTGCATTTAGGTTTCTTTTTTTTTTCTTTATTTGCAAGGTTTGATTAATTGCTAAGGAGTACAGAGGACAGAAGTAGAATAACAGCACCTGGGGTTGAACACTCAGTAGCTGCCTGAGAGGAGAGGTGATGTCTGAGCATGTGCAACCAGGACTGAGGAGCTCACAGCCCTGGTCGTATCCCCTGGAGACGAGCTGTAAACAGTGGATCACTAAAGGCGCAGCTAAAACAAAAACGGTCCAGAATTTTTAATAATGGTGAATGTTGAAAATGTTTATTATTTCATTTTCAAACTTCCCACGTCAATTTTACTTTGTGGCAAAACCCCTTTAAAGGCAAGCGTTATATATAGGAGCCTGATATGCTGATTTGAGAAACATGAGTGCACCAAAAAATAACGCTCCAACAAAGAACATCATAAAAATGTCATCAAATAGACATAACAAAATTAAATTAAAAAGTGACAGTGTATCTAATGCAGCAACTAGGATTTCAGACAATGCCAAAAAAGTGTAAATGTCCAAAATGTGAAAGTGCCTATGATGTGCCATGAAATAATGCATGATAAAACATGATCAAAAGCACAAAAGCAGTCCCCCACGAAAACTCGAATAATAAATTAATATAATAAATGCACAGGTTTATAGTTCGTAAGTGAAGCATCAGTGACAGATCATAATAAATAACCATACTGTACACTAAAGTGCAAAGATATATTAGTAAGAGAAGCATAAATAATACAGTCGAATTACATTATTATGACCACCAGCTAATATCCAGAATATCTGCCATGCAAGAGACAGAGTGGAAGAGTCACATGCAGTATGTACAGTCTGGTACAGTAGTTGTAGTATTGGTCCCCCCGTCCAACACTATTGCCATGTGCAGCACAGACAGCAGCTAGACAGGCTGGGAGTGACTCAATAAGGTCCTGGTAGGTGGTCACAGGTATCAGGAGACGTGCTGACTGTATCCCACAGTTGCTGGAGGAGATGTGGGTTAGGATCCATAGAACAAACACAGTGATCAAGGTGGTTTCACAGATGCTGAATTTAGTGCCATGATATTTCTTGAAAGTCCTGGTCATGCTTTTCCAACCAATGTCGGACATTTCTAGCCATGTAATATGTCCCATTGTCTTGCTGGAAAATCTTATCCGCTCCAAAGAAGGCAATCAGCATATACAGGTGCATGTGATCTGCAAGGATGGATTCATACCCAACTTGGTTGAGAATGGCTTCCACATGAATGAATGGTCTAGAGAATGCCATAAAAACATTCTCTAGGCCATAACACTGCTACCACCAACTTGTCTTCTTCCAGTAATGGTTGCAGGGTGTTTCTTCTCGGATGTTTTCATCTGAAATACCAACATCCATCTGTTCAATGAAGTAGAAAGCTTGACTTATTAGAGAGGGCAACCATTTGCCAATTAGCAGAGTTCCAATTCCGATAATGCCAATAAAATTAAAACCTTTTCTACTGATGTGACCATCCATCTGCTCTGGAGCCATATACACAGTAGGGTGTTCTGAACTGTTTTAGACACACTTCTGGTAGCCCCCTGGTTCATAATAATGTGACTTGACTATGTTAATAGGTTATCTTTCAATAATCACCAGAAAAAATGCACAATATCGATATAGATACATGATTTATATAAGTTTCTATTACAATGCCCCTTTTTGTGTTGTTGATCATGATAAACATTATTTCTTACACTTGGTTCTTATATATAAAAAAAAAGTTAAATCTGTCCCATTTTGACTCTTCACAAACACTGTTCCATTTCTTGTGCTTGATAAACTTGGTAAGCACTTGTGGCAAATTATACTAAATCTTACAGGGGTGTTCCCACCATGCGCTTTAATGGCTTATTGATAGAATATGTCAGTAACAGTGTGACAGGTGCAGGTTCCACCTATGGGACCCGCCCCTATCTCTGGAACGGGCACCTGAACATCTCGGCTTAGAGTGAAGAGCCAATTACACTTGCACAAAACTCTCCACTCTTTGTACAGCCTAAAACACTGCTCACCTGTACTGGGAAGAGCGATTGGCTCTTTAGGCTATGTCCACATGGCAGAGGACAAAATACTTGGCGGATTCTAATCAGAAGCTGACCAGTATTTTACACTCAGTTTTCGTTCTTGTACCGTTTTTTGAGATCGATGTGGAAGATTTACAGTCAGATTTTTGTGGATTCTAAATACTGAATTCGCTCAAAAATCCAAAAGTAAATCATAGCTTTATTCAGAGCCAAGACTTTTGGTTGTTTGTACACAAGTTAGGTACAGGTCCCAGAAGTGGAACCGGCACCTATAACATTTTCATTGGCATATCTTATGGATATGCAATTAAAGTGCATGGTGGGAACACTCTTTTACATTTCAGCTGTGAGGGGAAAATTAATTAACAAAAGTACAGAATTTGGTAGACAGACACTATGTAAACTCATGTTTTCTACTCCTTTAATCTAAAATAGTGCAGTCATTTAATCATTGCACCCCATTGTCCTGCACATTATCTATAGCTGCCGTTTGTTACGAATGGTGACGCAGCCCGGGCTGCGGGCGCATACATAACCCGGTATGCGTCCCTGCTCCGGGAGCGAGTGGCGCCCCAGTCCGCGTATTGGGCCGCGGGCGCACTTGTTCCCCTGGGCGCATATACTCACCCAGCCGCGCTCCTGCATCCTCCTGCTGGCCGGTGCGCGAGCGCTGGCTCTCTCAGATTTAAAGGGCCAGCACGCCGGTAATTGGTTGATTGTCGGCCGCTGACCCTATATAATGGCTCCACCTCCTACTTACCCTTGCTGGATCTGTAGTGCCCTATGCCTATTGATAAAGCGTTCCGAAGCCTCATCTGTGAATCCCGTGTACCGAACTTTTTGCTCTCGTCTACCGACCACAAACCTTCGCGCCTGTCCTGACCTGCCTGCCTGTCTCCGACCACAAGTTTACCCGACGACTTTGTACCGCGCTGCACCTCGACTGCCTCTGTAAGCTAGTCGCTTCAGGGCTAGCGACCTGGTGGAATCCCGCCGCAGCAAGTCCATCCCGCTTTGCGGCGGGCTCTGGTGAATACCGGAACCCACTTAGACTCCGCTTCCTGGCGTGGCCTGTACCATCGCTTGCAGTGGTCCAGTGGATCCACTTCCCACCGGCCGTTACACCGTTAGACCCCTAGTAATAATAGTTTTGGGCTGAGTATGCATCTGGATTAGAGTTTCTTTCAAAGATTCTTTCAGATTTGATGGAAGAATAGCACAGCATGCAGCGCTATACTTTCCAATGAAAAAAAGACCCTACAATGGAACCTGAAAGAGCTTATTACAGGTCAGTGGAGTCCGCCAGGTGTCATTGATGTCCATTGTGTGAAGGATCTGACACGCCATAATTTTTTGTTTAATGATCCTATGATGGAATAGAAAACAGGTGTCATAGAAGCCATTTATCATGTAATAGTTATTCAGAAAGTTTTTCCAACAGACTCCATATGAATTTGTTAATGACTCTGGTTTATCTGAGTTATTTGGCTAATCTATTCTCTTCTTAATTGGTTTTGTCCCTCTAATCTATAATTGCTGGTTATACACATTTGTTTATGTACGTACGACAGCAGGTATGCTTACTGTACCATTCCATCACTTGTTTCCCAGAATCCTCTGGAAAGTACCTTCCAGATTAATTAGCTACCCCGACAATAGACAAAAATATTAATTAAAACTGCTGATTTGCAAGGTGATATGCTACAAAATGAGCCTCAGTGTAACCAAAGCAAAGATATGGTAAAGGTTGCCGCTTACGCAAAATAGTGTTCATTAAACTAACCAATTGTATTGTGAATTATAATCAAAAGTGTGAAGTAATGATGATGATGTATTGAATATTATAATGTTACCACGCCTCCAAAACAACCTCTACAAAAACGTGTATGTATTAACCAAATCATAGAATTTTGCTTCTGAAATCAACCTGATGTCAGCTGCCAATCTTCCCTGACATATGCGGATATGTCCATTCTTCTATTAATAAGGACTTAGTTGTGGGTTTATACTGACGACACTGGAAACGACAATGTAAATGTCAATTTTTCTTTAGGCAATTAGCTTTTCATTGTAATAGTGTGCGGGCGTATTAAAATAAAGGATGTGATTTGGTTGAGGACATGTCATTTGTATACTGTTCATCATGTCTGCATGTGTTACACATAGATGAGTGTGATCTGCTTCTTGTTCACAGCTCGTATACATAGAACTGATGGGCCGTGGCATAACTTCTCAGCTCTGGACCTGGAGGATGTATAAGTATAGATACAATTTCTATACATTTCTCTTGGCAATCTCCATTATCTATGCCACAGGCAGCACTCTGATCTGCCACCCTCTGGCTCTTCATAGCATTACTGGAACTTTGCTTTCTTCATTTCACCACAATGCTTTTTCTTTTTTCCTCAGAACTTGATTCCCTTTTTTCTTTACTGAAATTTATTGTAACATTATTGCTATTGTATTATTTAAATGCTTTAACTATAACTTGTTTTCCTAGGTTCTATGGTAAATCACCTCAGCTCCCACAGACTTAAAGGAGTTGTCTCCCTACAGAGTTTCATAGGATGCATGAATGAAATACTCTGTCACTTCCTGGTTCAGACTGACTGTGATTTGCATACAGCTCCTTGGTGTATTCAACTCTGTGTTTTCAGTTGCTAATTAGTTCAGATTTGCTCAGAAGCTTCTCAGAAACTGCTAGCAGGAATTTTTATCTGATCCCTCAAACAAAAGCCCTAATTAGTGCTGTTTACTTTAGATAAATCAAGCTTTTTCCTGCCCAGCAGCACAGAGGCTGCGCGACCTGGGGGATGACTCACTCACTGCTATCACATAGAACAAACAGCAGGGGGGAGAGCTGTACACAGGTCGGTTACTGAGGGAACTGAAATAGCCAGGGAGGTGATTAATTCACTTGTATCTCCTTAACAAAAACAGATGAACAAAGCAATATATTTGGAAAATGTCTTTATTTTGTGTTCCCTACAATTTGAAAGCTATTCTTTGTAGCGAGACAACCCCTTTAGGCCTGGTTCACATCTGCATCGGAGGTTGCATTCAAAACTTCCATTGCAGAGATGGACCCGAACCTGATTTACCATGGACACTAATGGTGCACCATGTACCCCATTGACTACAATGGGGTATGTCTATTTTCCGCCGTGTTGCCCTATTCTTTCCACCGTTCCGCTCTCCAATGCAAATATAAAGAATACCTTAGGTATAAAACAAACATGATAGTACTTATACAGTAGTGTAACTTAATAGAAAGGAAACAAGAAATAGATGATTTTTAATTTTAGGTCTAAAAATTATAAATGTACAGTGGGGAAAAAAAGTATTTAGTCAGCCACCATTTGTGCAAGTTCTCCCACTTAAATAGATGGGAGAGGCCTGTAATTGACATCATAGGTAGACCTCAACTATGAGAGACAAAATGAGAAAACAAATCCAAAATCACATTGTCTGATTTGGAAAGAATTTATTTGCAAATTATAGTGGAAAATAAGTATTTGGTCAATAACAAAAGTTTATCTCAATACTTAGTTATATATCCTTTGTTGGTAATGATAGAGGTCAAACGTTTTCTGTAAGTCTTCACAAGGTTGGCACACACTGTTTCTGGTATGTTGGCCCATTCCATGCAGATCTCCTCTAGAGCAGTGATGTTTTGGGGCTGTTGCTGGGCCACACGGACTTTCAACTCCCTCCAAAGGTTTTCTATGGGGTTGAGATCTGGAGACTGGCTAGGCCACTCCAGTACCTTGAAATGCTTACGAAGCCACTACTTTGTTGGCCTGGCGGTGTGCTTGGGATCATTGTCATGCTGAAAGACTCAATCATGTTTCATCTTCGTCTGCTCTTCCCTTAATACCAAATCTCCTCTCATACAACACGTCTTCCAAGAAACGCATAAACGTTGCCACCACCCATGAACTAATGTGCTCCTGACACATCAGATCTCTCCTCCAAACACGAGTTTTTCTAAAACATACCCTGGAAAAATCCAACTTTTCTTCAGGCGTTCCGGAATTTAATCTGCAAGCAAACTTGGCACTACTTCTGCTGCACAGGGACCATGTCCTGCCTCTCACTCCTTTCCAGTTTTTCTTTCTCCCTTCTTGTGATTTTAACACCACGGGTGAAATTGGTCTCCCCTATGTTGGGAATACTTTGTATTATCCTTTTCATTTGTACCACGTTGATTTCCCCCTCAAGTACAGGGGGGAACTAATGGCGCTTTAAAATAAAAATATAATAATAATAATAACTTCGATCCCCCTGTGATGGAAGGGGGGTTGCATCAAAATTTCCCCCTTCATTTTTCATGTACATGGATCAGTGCCTGGCCCCTTTTACGGGAAAAAAGCCGTAAAAATGATTTTTGCCCCCCCCTATTTACGTGGGTATGGTGTTTTGGACGCAACTCAGCATTCTTTCTCCCCCAAACCCCGATGATTGTGTTTCTAAAAAAATTTCTGGATACCCAAAATTCTCTCTAGTAGATTAAGATTCCCCGGCTTCTGGTAAAAGCGGGGAACGTCTGGCATGCAGGATCGAACCCGCTGCAGGATTGGTGGTGTAGTGGTGTGATGGTAGCCTTTGTTACATTGTCCCAGCTTCTGCGGTATTCACTAGGCCCCCAGGGTTCTGGGATTTTTGCTCACCGTTCTTGTGATTTTTTTGGGCCCCCCCAGGGGGGGCTGTGTGGAGCCCCAGACGAGGGAATTTTTTTTTTTTTTATTTCTTTTAAATTATTTCTTCACACCAAGCTGCTTTCCTATTGCACATTCAGTCTTCCCAGCCTGGTGCAGGGCTATAATTTTGTTTCTGGTGTCCTTCGACTGCTCTTTGGTCTTCACCATAGTGGAGTTTGGAGTGTGACTGTTTGAGGTTGTTGACAGATGTCTTTTATACTGATAAAAGTTCAAACAGGTGCCATTACTACAGGTAATGAGTGGAAGACAGAGGAGCCTCTTAAAGAAGAAGTCACAGGTCTGTGAGAGACAGAAATCTTGCTTGTTTGTAGGTGACCAAATACTTATTTTCCACCATAATTTGCAAATAAATTCTTTCCAAATTTTCAGGATTTTGTTTTCTCATTTTGTCTCTCATAGTTGAGGTCTACCTATGATGTCTATTACAGGCCTCTCATCTTTTTAAATGGGAGAACTTGCACAATTGGTGACTGACTAAATACTTTTTTCCCCACTGTAACTTAATAGATAGGAAACAAGAAATAGAAAATCAATTTCAGGTCTACAAATGCTAAATGTACAAAAAAATCTGTAGAATGAATTTGACAATTTATTTTCAGCTGTTTACCAAAATTAAATGAACTGAGCAGAAATGGCAAAATTAGAACCCTTCTCTGAAAAAAACTGACAGGATAGGTTACAACTATTTGTCTTAGTTCTCAATCACTTAAATAAACCTGCCCTTTTGTAAGAGTTTTGGCCAAAATTTGGCAGCAAGAAAATAAGGGCATTTGCAGCAGCTAAGCATTACCAACCTGCAATTGTCTGTGCCCTCCAAACCCTAGAGCAGGCATCCTCAAACCGTGGCCCTCCAGCTGTTGGGAAAATACAACTCCCATCATTCCCACTGTTATAGAGGATATAAATGCATGATGGAAGTTGTAGTTTCCCAACAGCTAGAGGGCCGCAGTTTGAGGATGCCTGCCCTAGAGTCTGCAACTGGCAGCAGATGATGGTATGGGGGAGCAAGGTTACAATCCTTGAACAATCTTTGCCCTTTTTTCTTCCTACACATACCTATTTTGAGCACATAGGAAATGGCATGAAGAGAGCAGTGGTTTCCTGTCACCAGGCCTTGAAGGATGTCATCATTGATGTGGGCAGTTTAAACTGTTCATCTTCTTGGCTACTTGTGACTTTTTCTTAAATAGGGTTCTCCTATTTTTTTTCTTATTTTGTCAATAGGATACTGCTGCATTTTAAAAATAGAAAAAACTTCTACTCACCCTCTCTCACCTGGCATCCAACACAGCGCCATCTTACTCCACTGCCGTTCTTCTGCTGACTTCCAGTCTACTTTCCAACAGGATGTCCTGATTAGCTGCAGCAATCTTGTGCCGTTGGCTAACCCCACCACTCCGAGCACTTACTTTTGAATGGTAATGTTAGTCAATGACATGAGAATTGCAGTGGCTACAGAGTTGATGTCCCGTTGGAAAATAGACCAGAAGACAACAATACGGCCTCAAAGACATGCAATACTCGAGGCGCGAAAGCGGTGCGAATAAATGACATGTCACTTACCTCCACGCGCGTACAATATGATCGTATTCGCCGCTAGTAATTGACATGTCACTTGTCTCCCCCGCGGCGTATTGTGCGAGCAGGGAGTGAAGACGTAATCCATAGTTCTCTATGAGAACTGTGGATTACCGTAATAACTGGGACGTATCTCGGCCCATTTTGAGCGCAGTACGCCGCAAAATACGGTCCGACATACGTCCCATTTTAAGCCTTGTGAACATAGCCTTAAAGTGAATGCTCATAGGACGATTTTCTGCAGCAAATTTTCAGGCAACTGCATGTAAAAATGTGTATCGGACTGGGTAGATCTTGGTGCAGATTTTACTGTAGATTTTACTTCATTCAGTTCAATGGGGTAAAATCCAAAGTAAATCTGTGATAGGAATTGACATGCTGAAGATTTGAAAGTCCATACCGCAGTTCAAAATTTTCATACAGCCATATGGCTGATACTATAATCTGCTGCAGATTTTCCATGCACAATTCCACATAGAAAATCCACAGTAAATCTGTCCTGTGTGCATTCAGCTTATTTTTCTTAAAAAAACATTTAAAATGTGTTTAAGGGTATGTTCACACAATTTTTTTTTATGTGGATTCCGTGGAAACCATGTAGGATCTGCATCGTGGTTGCAAATTTTAGTGTATTTGATTTGAAATCTACAATGCCGAAAAAAGTAAGGCTATGTCTACACTGCATCGGACAAAAAAACGCCCCAAAGCGGCCGTTTTTTCTCTGATGCAGGACCGCAGTTTTTGTCACGCTTTGTACAAAAGCCGCGGTCGCTTCTCGTTTTCCTGACGTCGCCCATACAACTGTATTGTATGGGAAGACGGCAAGAAAACGAGAAGCGGCGGCGTATTATACAACATGTTGAATAAAACGCTGACACCGAAAGAAGAGCAGAGAAAAGACAAGCTGTGTAGACAGAAGCTCGTCTTTCCTATTGCCCTATATGGGGCTGCAGGAACGATTGTATTTTCGGCGCTTTTAAAAAACGAAAAGTGCCGAAGATACGATCGTTTTCCTGTGCAGTGTGGACATAGCCTAACAGGTCACTTCTTCAGTGCAAAATCCCATCGAATTACGCATCAGGTAGCCTAGACACAGAGCATACCCATTGAATTGAGTTACTCTGCGTCCAAAATAGCTGTAAATAAGGCACTACAAACAAAAAGATCCCAAGGTATCGCAATGGATTGCTGCAAATTTCACTTTTGAGAACATATTTTTCTGTTGGGAAAATCAGTCATGTGAACATACTCGTCATGATGAGGGTAAGGCCTGGTTCACATCTGTGTCCATGGTTCCGTTTGGAACTTGCGTTGCAGAGGCCTCAGTGTTTCTGTTCTGGTGGCCTTTATTTTAACAGAAAAAATAGTGCGGCATGCTGTGCTATTTTTTCCTTAATTTCTGACAGAATCTGTGCTGCAGATGTGAACCAGACCTAATGAGTGTTTAAATATAGTGTAAATGTAAAAATGCTTACCTAACAGGTAACAAGCGCATAATTAATCTGTAGCATTAAAACGAATATCTTTCGCTATTTTCCACACTGTGTTGGATGTGCTTTAAAAATGAGCAATTATAATTTTTTTTAGGAATAAAGGATATAATAATAAATCAGTGACACAGCATGCGAAATACAAAACAGCCGCTATCTAAAAATGTCTAAATTTCTTAGTCAGTTAAAGGGGTTGACTGCCTCACAGGGCTGGGACATGGTATTTTGGGACAAATAAGGCTTACAGTGCCCCCCTCACATGGAAAATTCAGCCACTCCATACCTCTTTGTACCCAGTTTCTGTCTGGCATGAAATAGCGCCCAAGGTGGTAAATAAGTAAAGTGTACTCACCTCCGGTCCCCGGTTCCAGTGCTGCATCTTCCCAGTCTTCTGATGATATGTGTCACTTCCGGAAAGATGCGGCCCTGGAACCAAGGACCGGAGGAAGGGGAGTCTTTTTTTTTTCTTTAATGGGGGTTTGGGAGATACTACTTTAATTTTCTTATGAGGTGGACAATCCCTTTAAATGTGGTGACAGCATGGTGTGCACATTTAAAATAAATAGGGAGGGGAAAGGTTACAATTGGAAATAATGCCATGTAATGTTTGATGCATTAAAATAGTCAATAAGCACACAAACCTATACAAATGAGTTTTAACAAGAAAATACAAAAAACAACTGATTATCACTGTCAATAACATTAGTGTAATTAAAATGTTTTTTTTAACAGTGAGGAAGAGACGGTTGGCCGACCTGGATGGCCCAATTTTTCCAAAATGCCGAACCGGGGTGTAAAGCGAAGGTGAAGAGAGCACCACACAGCAGGAACCTTTCAATGAGAGTTTGTGCCAGGGTGCGGAAGCCTTATACCAGAGTGAAAGCCCAACAAATGTGTTTCATACCTCAGTCTGACCATTATGCACCTAAGTAATACAATAGGATGTAATCGTGGAGCAGAAATACTCAACTACCATATTGTCTGGTAATTCTTAATTGCAGACCAACCTGATATTCTGACACTTATTTTGCTGTTGGTGTTTCTTTCATATTTGGGATCAACTCATTGGTTCTTCACATACATACAATTCAATACAAAGCATTGCATATGATTTACCAGAGAATAACTTCCACTGATCGAATAAACTGAATAAATTGTGCATCGCCAGTAGACAGCCACTGATAATAAAATGTCAGATTAACCTAAAAGTAATGACAACATCACTTTCTTTATGACTGATGAACTACGTTTTTAGTTTGTGCCAAAACATTTCTTTACAACAACTTTTTAGAATATCGCCCAACACAAACTCCCTATTCCACATTCCAAATATTTTAAAAGAATCTAAATTGACACTTGATTATGTTACATATTATAATATGTTTTAGTTCTATAGATGTATATGCACGTACACACTCATATGTAAGATCTTCAATGTGATTGTTATCACTTCATCACAGACCATGAGGTCTGTAGTGGCCATGCTGACGCGTTTCAGACACTCGTCTTTAAACATAGAATAGGGATTCAGTTCGCTGACACATGACTTTTTATATCAGAATAGTGTAGGATTTGAAAAAAAGCACCTTTTAGGGCATATGAGTGTCACAGAGAAGACTCCTCTACTTAGGAACCTGCTCCGTCTAAATTAGTAAAAGTAGAGAGCCAATGATGCAAAAATCAGCTTCCTTTGTGGAGGTCTCAACATGACATAATTGCTAGAAAATTAAGATGAATGCCTTATGATCCTACAGTCTGAAATATGTGGCTGCCCCTTGCGGTTTCAACCTTTAAAAGGGTTGGACCATGAAAAACATGAATTTCCTATCCACAGTAGAGGAGATACATTTCTGATTGATGGGGTCAGAACGCGGAGTCACTATCTCAATTCACCATCAATAGGATTGGCGAAGGTAGCTGTGATTAGTTATCTCTGGTGGTCCCATAGACAGTGAATAGAGCAACAGTGCGTAATTGCAACCACTACATCAGTCACAATGGAGTCTGAGGATCCTGGTACTTGCGATCATTGAGGATCCCAGTGGTCATTTATCATTTATCTTGTTGGGTAGCCAACAAGTGTTATGCCTGGTTCAAAGGACTTGTCTAGTAAATAAAATAATAAATAACTATAAGATACTGCTGCTGCCCCCCCTTCCCCACTAAAAGAAAAACTCCTACTCGCCTTACTTCTCATCTCTGTTTCATTGCTAGCTGTGTGGTGTCTCTTCCCAGTCTTCTGTTTATTTCCTGTCTCTGTCCGAACGGGGCGTCAATGATTGGCTGCAGCACTCATATGCCTTTACCTTACATCACTATTTGGAGCTGTACATTTTTGAATGGTGATGTAAGGCAGTGACAAGTGATGCATGACATTCAGTTTGCCGGGGCCAGGAGATAAACAGAAGACTGAAGAGAGAGATTGCAGAGTCAGAATGAAGGGCATGAGAAAGGCTAAAAAAAAAGACAGACATCCATCCATCCAGTTCAGCTTATTATCCTACAGTGTTGATCCAGAAAAAGGCAAAAACCCCATGAAGTAGAAGCCAAATGTCCTCATTTGAGGGAAAAATTCCCGACTCTATTCTGGCAATCGGAATAAATTCCTGAATCCACGACCCTTCTCCAGAATTCTAGGCATTATAACTTGTTATATTGTTGCATATATTATTCTTTGCTACAGCTTTTTGAGGTTTTCTTGTATGTGCCTTTTAATTTACAATTCTGTTATTTACTGAACTTAATCAGATTTTCAAGTGATGCTGTAGTGAATAAGTGTTACATCCAAGAATGGAGAATATCATTGCTGAGCAATGCCTTCCTATTGCTATATATTTGTAACTGCCATACACTGATTGTTGCAAAGCTTTTGTCCTAGTTAAACATTTGGGTTTAAAAAAAAATCATATGGAATAGCAGTAGATAATATGAACAAAGTGTTTTATACCTAAATGTTACCACAAGATTGCTGATGAATACCGTTTAGTTCAGTTTTATTAGTTCACCAGGCAACATGGTCTAAGGTGGTTCTTTTTGTAAGCAATTATCAGCAATCCACAGGGTTGGTGATAACTGCTAAGTTGGTGGGATTCCAACCATTGGGACCCTAAAGAATTGCGACCAACAATTGCAACCCCCAGCCATTGGTACCCTTACTCCACCCAGCCACAAGACCCAGGCTAGGAGGGCTTTAAATAGAGTGTCGTTCAAGCATAAGCCCTGCCACTCCATTCAAAGTCCTAAAGGGAAAAAAGCCGAGCACAGCGCTCAGCTATTTACATTGGTGCCCCAGACTTTGAATGGAAGGGCAGAGAGTATAATTGACTGAAAATCCCCATTTCACTTGGATACTGTATGGTTTTCATGTACAGTTGGGAGGATCAAGCAGCATATTTAAATCCTTTCACTGGTTCCATGCAAAGCATTAGTACTTGTATTATTGGCTGCGATTACACTATGGTTTTATACAATAATAAACATACACTTGTACAGGAAAGCTTTGAAATGGAAATCATATATTATTCTTAAGAACATATTATACTGCTACATCTGCCAAAGTAAGTCACATGGGATTTACCAGAGCTGGTGTAAAAGACTGAAGAGGTTGCTCATAGCCACCAGCTTCCAATGCTCAATTTTATAAGAGGTCCTTTCTTAAAGAGAATGTATTATAAGAAAATAACAGATTTTTCAAATCGTATTTTTAGGTTAAACATAATTTCAGGTACTTTTTATTTCCATAGCACTATTTAAAAAATACTGAAAACCTGCAGTTTTCACTTTAATCACCAAGTTTTACAATATCCTGACTCTTCCTGTTCTGTAGAGATCACTTCTCATTACCAGCATAGGTAGGATTAAAAAGAAAGAGGACACCAATGTATAGATAACACAGGATTTACCATTCACAAAAGGAGATTGTCGCAGTTTACCAGGATTAGAAAACTCTCTCATAGAAGCCAAGGAGTCACCTACCTTCTGTTCACAGGCTCCTATATCCATGTAGCTGCATACCTGTAAATGCTGTTAAAAGCAGCTCAGGTGAACATAATCCTACACAGAAAAGAGTATTACAAAAAAACTACAGTAATAAAAATAAAAACAGCCAAAAAAATGTATCATTCAGTTTTTTTTAAATTAGTATAAAAATATATTGGTAATACATCCCCTTTAAACAATTGCAGAACTCTGCACTAGTACTGATAAATCTTCCCCATGTGTCGGTCCGTTAAGATTTAAATAAAGCGTGCATGTCTTTGCCATATGTAAAAACAAATACATGGTGTGCTGTGTTTGAGTGCTTTACAATATACATGTACCAATGCCTCAATACCTTTGATTATACAATAAATCATATGCCTGTGTTTGGTTGTCATTTTTTTCATTTCTATTAAGAGATCGATAAAAAATGGATTTTGAGATCTATGAAATATATTCTCTAGTTATGACAAACCTTTAAATTATGTAAAGTCAATAAATGGAGTATTTTTTTGTTCAGGCTATATTTGCTTAAATATGACTTAAGCAGCTTTGAACAGGAATGTAATGCTTTCACTCATGTCAACTTAAAGGGATATTTTCACCATAGTAAATAAAGATTATTACCAAATACATTGCTGTTCTGATTTTGGTTCCTTTCAAAATTAGAGCAGTTCTGATCTGCTTGTTAACAGGTTTTCTAGGTTACTGACCACCTCTCTCCGGTCTAACAGCCCTGACCAGGATGGGGAAATCACTCCACGCTGTATTAGCAGCACAGGAGCTTGTTAATTTTCCTTACTAACAAACGTTAACCCTTTAGAACTCTGTAGTCTTCTGCAATGCTGTCAAAACTTCTCCACTGGTTAAATAAATATATATCCACAGTACAGACCAAAAGTTTGGACACACCTTCTCATTCTAATAGTTTTCTGTATTTTCATGACTATAAAAATCGTAGATTCACACTGAAGGCATCAAAACTATGAATTAACACATGTGGAATTATATACTTAACAAAAAAGGGTGAAACAACTGAAAATATGTCTTATATTCTAGGTTCTTCAAAGTAGCCACCTTTTGCTTTGATGACTGCTTTGTCCACTCTTGGCATTCTCTTGATGAGCTTCAAGAGGTAGTAACCTGAAATGGTTTTCACTTCACAGGTCGCCCTGTCAGGTTTAATAAGTGGGATTTCTTGCCTTATAAATGGGGTTGGGACCATCAGTTTGTGTTGAAGTCTTGAAGTTCATGAATGGATGTTACTCACAGCTTTTGGGGCAGTTCCTACTTTTGGAATGCAATGTTAGTAATTTCTATCTATTTGTTGCCAGAAATGCCGAAAAGGGCAGCTATTTAGCACGGAAACAACAGTCTATGGGCCGGACTCTTCTTAGCTTTAAGAAATGGTAAAGGTCGTACAGTACCGAATAAATTATTGGGAAAACTTTTGAACAGTAGTCCGGGAAAAGAAGTGCAGTGGCAAAAACCAAGCGCTACAAAGAAACTGGCTCACTTGAGGAGCGCCCCAGGAAAGGAGGATAAGTTGATCCGAGTCACCAGCCTCAGAAATCGCAGGTGAACAGCAGCTCAGATTAGAGACCAGGTCAATGCCACACGCAGGTCTAGTAGCAGACACATCTACAACAACTGTTAAAGAGGACATGTCACCAGGTTTTTTGTATGTAAAATAAATGACTATACCACAAAGGCTTTTTAAAAACTTTCCCAATTTGCAAAAAGGGAATAAAAGAAATCCTTAAAAAAAAACTTTTAAATACTTCTTTTTAAAAAATATGAAATGAGCTGAAAAGAGTAAAAAACTTATGTTTTGCGTCAGGGAAAGGGAGTCCAACAAAATCAGTTACTTTTTCAAAAACCCACCCCCCTTTTTTTGTAATTAGTTTGGCCGTTTAGGGGAAAATTCCCGCGCATTTTGTGTATGTCTTAATGCACGAGCACAGTTACAGTCTTTAGTGTAACTTAATTGTAAAAACCCTCCCGCAGCTGAAGAGCGGGCCTGGGGGTTTTTAAAGTAAAAAAAGGGGGCAAAAAGGGTAGGGGTCTCCTGCGCCCCCCCGAAGCCCCATCCTCGGGCCGGGGCCGGAAAATACTCTCGTATTATGGGAAGTGCTTAAAGCAGGAACCCCCGGCATCCCGGGGAAGGGGGGGGGGGTTTTAGCTGGACCCTTTACCCTCCGCCCCTCCCCCCCCTGTAGTGGAGAACCGGGCAGCCAAAAAAGGGGCAGTGTTCGCAGAGGAGGTGGGGGGCCGGTGGGGCGCAGGGGGAGGGAGGGGCAGGGTGTGGGGCAGGGGAAAGGGGGTTTGGCAGAGGGGGGAGCAGGGGGAAAGATGGGTGGCAGGGTGTGCAGAGGAATGGGTGGCAGGGTGGGGGCAAGGAGATGGGTGGCAGAGTGTGCAGAGGAAGGGGGTGGCAGAGTTAAATTCATTTCCAAGGAGATGGGGGGAAAGGAGTGCTCAGGGAGATGGGGTGGCAGAGGGGGTCGGGTGGGGGGCAGGGGTGTGCAGAGGAGATGGGTGGCAGAGTGCTAGAGGAGAGGGGTGGCAAGTGTCAGAAGGAAAAGGGGGGGCACAGTGGGGGCAGGGGAGATGGGGGGGGTAGGGGGGTGCTCAGAGGAGATGGGTCAGAGTGTTTCGGGAGGAGATGGGTGGCAGGAGTGTGGGCAGGGGAGAGGGGGTTGGAATTTGTGCAGAGGAAAAGGGGTGGCAGAGTGCTCGGGGGAAGGAGATGGGGGGGCAATTTGGCAGAGGAGATGGGTGGCAGATTGTGTGTGCAGAGGAGATGGGTGGCAGAGTTTTGGGGCGCGGGGGAGATGGGGGGCAAAAAGTAAACAGAGGAAAATGGGGGGGCGGGGAGTCCCGTGGGGCAGGGGGGGATGGGTGGCAGAGAGTAAACAGAGGGGGATGGGTGGCGGGAGTGTGGGGCGGCAGGGGAGTGGGGGGGCAGGGGTTTTGTGCGCAGGGGGATGGGGGGGGGCAGAGTGTGTGGGGGCAAAGGGTTTGGGTGGCAGAGGGTGTGGGGCCAGGGGAGATGGGGGGGCCGAGTGTGTGTGCAGGGGGAGATGGGTGGCAGAGTGTGGTGCGCAGGGGGAGGGGTTTGGCAGATTTTGGTGTGCGGGAGGGGCGAGGGGTCCCCATAGTTGTGCGGGAGGAGGGGGGTGGCAGAGTGTTTTCCCTAGGAGATGGCTGGCAGAGAGTACGCAGGGGGAGGTGGGGGGCAGAGTGGGTTGGTGGGCAGGGGAGGAGGGGGCGGGAGTGTGTGCGAGGGGAGAGGGTTTGCAGATTTGTGGGGCGGGGAGATGGGTGGCGGGAGTGGGGTGGGGCAGGGGAGTTTGGTGGCAGAGTAGGGGCAAGGGGGATGGGTGGGCAGAGTGTGTGCATGGGGAAAAAAGGGTGGCAGAGTGTGTGCAGAAAAGGGGGGTGCAGATTTGGGGTGCGCAGGGGAGAGGGGGTTTGGCAGAGATGTCAGAGGAGAGGGTTGGCAGATTAGGTGCGAAAGGGGAAAATGGGGGGCCCAGAGGGGTGTTTTCAGGGGAGATGGATGGCAAGTGTTTGTGCGAAGGGAATGGGTGGCAGAGTGGGGGTGCGCAGGGGAAGGGGTGGCGGGGGTGTGTGGGGCAGGGGGAGGGGTTGGCAGAGTGTGTGCGGAGGGGAGATGGTGGCAGGTGTGGCGAAAGGGGAGAGGGGTTTGGAAAGGGTTTTGTGCGCAGGGGAGATGGGTTGGCAGAGTGTTTGGGGCAGGGGAGAGGGGTTTGGAAGGGTGTGTGCAAGGGATGGGTGGTAGAGTGGGGTTGCATGGGAAAATTTTGGGTCCCAGAGTTTGGATGGGAGATGGGGGGGCAAAAGTATTTTGGCAGAGGAGATGGGTGGCAAGTGTTTTGCATTAGGAAAATGGTGGAAAGAGAGTACGCAAGGAGGGGGTGGTAGAGTGGTGCGCGGGGGGAGAGGGGTGGCAGAGTGTGTGCGCGGGGGAAATTGGGTGGCAGAGTTGGGGGCCCCAGGGGAGATGGGGTGGCAGAGTTTTGTGCGCAGGGAATGGGTGGCAGAATGTGCAGAGGAGATGGGTGGCAGAGTGTGTGCATAGGAGAGGGGTTTGGCGGGTTTGTGGCAGGGGATGGGGGGCAGAGTGGGGTTGCCGGGGGAAAAAAGGGGGGCAAGTAGTCAGAGGAAAAGGGTGGCAGAGTGTGTGCAGGGGGGGAATGGGGGGCAGAGTGTGTGCCAGGGAGGGGGGGTGGCAAGTGTTCGGGCAGGGGGAAAATGGGTGGCAGAGTGTTTGCGCAGGGGAGATGGGTGGCAGAGTGTGTGCGCAGGGGAGATGGGTGGCAGTGTGTGCGCAGGGGAGAGGGGTTTGGAAAGGTGTTTTGCGCAGGGGGAAAAGGGGTTTGGCAAGTGTGTGGGGCAGGGGAGATGGGTGGCCAGAGGTTTTGCAGGGGAAAGGGGGGATTTTTGGTGTGGCAAAGGAGAGGGGTGGGCAGAGTGTTTTGCATAGGGTTGGGGGCATATGTGTGTGCATAGGAGATGGGTGGAGAGTTTTGGCCCAAAGGGGAGATGGGTGGCAGAGTGTGGGCGCAGGGGCGATGGGTGGCAGAGTTTTTGGGGAAAGGGGAGAGGGGGTGGTAAAAGGTGTAGAGGAGATGGGTGGCAGAGATTACGCAGAGGAATAGTGTGGCACAGTGTGTGTATTTCAGTGTGGGTTCGAGGGGTGTGTGTGTGAGGGTTGTGTGTGTGTATTTCAGTGTGGGTGCGGGGGGGTGGGGTGTTTTTCGGGCCGGGTTTGTGGAGGGGGGGGGGTTTTAAATTTTTCGGGGGTGTGGGTTTTTTCCGAGGGATGTGTGTGTGTCTGAGGGGTGTGGGGGTGTGTTTAAAGTGTAAGTGAGGGGGTGTTTTTTGTGTGGGGCAAAGGGGTGTGTGTTTGAGTCTCTGGGGAGGGGTATGTTTTGTTTTGGAGGGGTTTGTGTTTGAATGGGGGAAAGGGGGTTGGAGTTGCCCATTTAAATTTCTTTTCCCTTGGGCTCCTGTCCCCTTTGGCCCCGCATTTCTTTTTCCTGGCGGTCTCAAAGGGCAGGAGACGGGCCCCAAAAGGGGGTTTAGAAAAATTTGGGCCCTCTGTTTCCCTTTCCCCCGGGGCCCCTGTGGTCGGGTTTTTTGGGTGGCTGCAGGGGGGCAGGAAAACAGGCCGGGGGGGAAAAAGACTCCGTGATTGCCTATGCAATACCATTCAGCTTTCCCAGAAAGGGTTGACACTCCACCCCCCAAAGGGGGCACCCAGTTTTTCCCTACCCGGGAAAAGGGCTAAATGTTACCTGTGGGGGGTGGGGTGTCACCCAGCTTTTTTTAGAGGGCTGAATGGGTACCCGGGCCCTAGTGTTTGATTTCAATGTTTGTTTTTTTTCGGTTTTCCCATTTGGACTATTTCGGTTTGGGTGGACTATCTTCGGTTAAACCCTTTGGATTTTTTTTTTCCCAAATAAAATGGTTAAAAGGGAGGGCTGGGGTCGGGGAGTTTTTTATTTAGATAAAAGTTTTTTTCGTGCAATTTTTTTAAATTTTTTTTTTTCCTTACAATTCCAGTGATTGTAGGGGAAAGGTATCTAAACCGACCCCTTTCTTCATTACTACCCCCGCTCGGGGTTTTTGGGGTGTCACCAGCGGTGATTTTTTTGGGCCAAAAGGTGACGCTAACCCCGTGTCACAAATTTTCCCCAGACCCAAAACCCCAAGGGGAAACGGGGGAAGAGGGGAAACCCATCAAAAGTGGACCCTCTAATTTGGGGGCCCGTTTTGGGACATTTTGGCAGGCGGTATTTTTAGAAGGAAAAAACCCAGTATCAAATGGTTCTTCCCATTTTTGATAGTATAAAGGGCTGCCGTGTTGGGTTTTTTCCCTTTGGGTGGTTAGGGAAAAAAAAAATTTTTTTTGGGGGGGAACCCCATGTCTTTTTTTTTTCTAAAAAAGTATATTTTTAAATGTTTAAACTGCAAAACGGCATCCACTGAAATGTTTACGGGGAGGTGCGAGTTTGGGATTTTTCGAAAAGTAAATGATATTTGAAAAAAAATAAGACGAGAGGTCCTCCCCATTTTCCAAAACCACCCAAGGGAAAAACCAACAGCGGGCACTTGTAAAAACAGAATGGGATGGTCCATTAACATGGTCCCTTCCCCATTCAAAAAAATATCAGCCCCAGCCCCCCCCCAAAAGGGGGAACCTTTCACAAAGGGGGGGGCCCACTTCGGGTGGTTCCCCGGCTTTTCCCCGTCCCCCTTTTGGGCTTTGGGTTTACTGGGGCAATAGTAAAAAGGGGGTTAATTTGCACCCATAGGGATGACAAAAACTACTGGGGTTTGACCCAAACCCCCGAGGCTAGAATGGAGGGGCGCTTTCAAATACCGTCAGTACTAAAACTGAAAATTAAATGGAAAAAAAAAAGAACAATTTACACAAAAAACTTTTTTTTAAATTAACACTCCCCCCAAAACCCGCCCTCTTTCACCCTTTATTACAAAATCAATCCAACGGTTTGGGCCAAATAATCCCAAAGATCCCACATAGTCCCAAAGGGGAAAAAAGTAATGAATAAAGAAACATAAAAAAAAAAAAAAGACAGTCAAAACTCCATCTCCTGGGCCCCCTGAAGATCATTCCCTCAAAAAGATCTTCTGGGGGGGGGGAGGGGACGGAGTTTTAACCCTTTACAATATGATTCCGGGAGTGCAGGCCAGCCCTACAAAAAACTCCTTTGGGGGGTGGTTTCCCATGGGGCCCCCAAAAAGTTGTTAAAAGGCTCTGTACCCTCTTCCCTCCCCCCCTGCATCCCCCACCATTGTGTTTTACAAACCTTAGTACCCAAAACAAAAAACCCCAACCCCCCCTCAACCCCCTATAAACCCCTTTCCAAACCCAAAACCCATTAATCCTCTCACCTCCAGTTAAAACACTCCACCTATCGCCCGATAACCCTTTCCCCCTACACCCCCCACCTATCCCCCATGTTGCTTTTACAGAGGGGGGGGGGTACAGGGAGGGGGAAAGTGCTTTAAAAAAATAGAATTTTTAAGGTGCTTGGGGTTGGGAAATTTTGGGGGAGGAGATCGTGGTCGGAAAGAAGTCATTGGACAGGATTGGGGGAAGAAAAAAGGGGAAAAATAACAATTCCTCACAGGAAAGTCTCCCGGGGGGTCCTTAATGTTACTTTCACTGTAGTCATTAAGTGTCTGCAGAGCCTGTGTACAAATGGTATATCCATGTTTAAACACTGTATGGGGAAATAAAGATTGTAATTTAATTTTTTTAGGTGTAGGCACATTTGGCGGTATTCCCCAACTCTCCTGGATGCTGAATAGGCTAACCGACGGTCCAGGAAACCTGGGGGGGACGCCCAAAACCCCGCTTTCATCCCGAGTCAAAAAGGTGGTGTGGTGTTTTGCTTTTTCAAAGGGGCAGTGGCCCCCATTTAAGGAGGGGCGTGGGTTTTGGAAATTTTTTCCGGGGGGCAACCCCCACCTTCAAAATTTTTGCTTTTTTACTTTCAAAAGGGTTTGGAAAAATATTTATTATTTTTGTGTGTGTATATTTTGTGTAAATATGTTTAAAGGTATGTATGTGTGGGATATATATGGGGGGTGTAATTTTATGTCTGTATATATGGTTGTATTTGTGTAAATGTCTGTGTTTTATGTATTTTTTTGTGTACATTTATTATATGTGTGTATGTGTATATATTGTGTAAAAAAATTTTCTGTGTATGTATACATGTTTTAAAATTTTTTTTTTACAGTATGGGGTGTATACCCTTTTGACATTTTATGTTGGGGTTTTTATTTGTGTGTAAATAAATGTATTTTGTGGGGAGTGTATTTTTTTTGGCCCTTTTTTGTATTTTTTTTTATTGTATGTTTGTGTAAGTATATGTGGTGTATATATGTGCTTGTATTTTATTGTGAATAATTATGTATATACTGTGGTTTTTATGTTTGTATAATTTTGTGTTTAAAATGTATATTGGTTTTTTTAATTTTGTTTTGTAATTTTTATGTGAATTTTATATAAAAACGTCTATAAAAACGCCTTTTGTTTAAACGTGTGATATATTTATACATAAACACACACATACATCACCGGGGCCCTTTATTAGGTACACCAAGCTAGTTAAAGGGTTTTGGGCCCCCTTTTGCCTTCAGAACTGCCTCAATTCTTCGTTTGGCATAGATTCCCCAAGGTGTTGCAACGATGGGTCAATTGGTATCAAGGGGCCCCAAAAAGTGCCAAAAAAATTTTCCCTACACCATGGGCAAACCCCCACCCCCCAGGGCCCGAACCCTTTTATACCCAAAGGGAGGGGGATCCATTCTTTCATGTTGTTTAAACCAAATTTTGACCCCAACCCTCCGAATGTCCCCAGCAAAATCGAGACTCATCAGACCAGGCAACGTTTTTTCCCAATTTTTTCTAACCCGTCCAAATTTTTGTTTAGCTTGGGGCAAATTGGAGCCTCAGTTTCCTGTTCTTAGGGGGAAAGGAGTGGGAACCCCGGTTTTGGTTTTTCTTGGTGCTGTAGCCCATTTTGCCCAAAGTTCGCCCACTTTTCGTTCAGTGGATGGGTCTTCTGCCTACCTTTTGGTTTTTTTTAAAGGGTGGCTATTTGAGGGCACTGTTGCCTTTCATTTAGTCGAACCCTTGCCCATTTCCTTTGACCCTTTTGGGATCAAAAAAGGCATTTCCCCCACAGGGGCTGCCGCTCCAACCCGGATGTTTTTCTTTTTCCCACCAAATTTTCTGTAAAACCCCAAAGGGTGGGGTTTTGCGTGAAAAAATCCCCAAAGGGGATCAGCAGTTTTTTGAAATACTCAACCAGCCCTTTTTGGCAACCAACAAACCCTTGGGCCCCATTCAAAAGGGACTCAAATCAAACCCTTTTTTCCCATACCGATGTCCGGGTTTTAACTGCAGGGATTGTCTTGGGCCATGCTACATTCCCCAAATGCACTGAGTTTTTTTGCCATGTGATTGGCTGATTAAAAATTAAGTGTTAAAGAGCAGTTGGGGCAGGTGTACCTAATAAAGTGGCTGGTTTATTTTTATATACATAAATTCAATATTGCCCATTAATGTAACTAAAGGCCAGTTCACCCCGGGGTTATTGCCCACGTAATTGGGGGGTGGATTTCGGCCCCCATGGGCATTCTTTTTTCACAGGGCGTAACGCCATAAAAAAATGAAAAAAGGGCACTTTCTCCCCCCCGGCGTATTCCAAAGCGGGGAGAGGAGACAGAATCCATAGTTCTCTATGAAACGTGGGGTTACCGTTAAAGCCTGGGGGCGGATTCCCGCCCTATTGCAAGGGGAAATACGGGAGCAGTACGGCGGGTTTGTCCCCCGAATAAGCGTCCGGGGAACGACCCTAAAAGGTAATCCCGTCCCCTTTTGTTGACATGTAAACTACAAAAAAAAAAAGGTGATTTATATTTTAAAATAATTTTTTTTTTTTACCCCGTTAGTTTTTTGCCTTTACAAAAAATTGTTTTTTTTCGGGGGGGGCCCAAAAGAAAACATTATTATATATGATGTAATTAAGGTGATTGTCTGCCCGTCCCCGACTGCCCGGTTTTGGGTTTTTCAAATTTTGAAAATTTTAAATTTTTCATCTTGGGGATGTTTTTGTACTTACATGTTTAAAGGGGGAGTTCCAAAAACCGGGGTCCCTTTGGGCCCGTTTTCCCTTTTGGGTCCCTTTTCTATTTGCTTGCTTTTGGGAAGTATACACGGCCAGCGCAATTCCTTAAAACGCATCTGGCACGGGGCCCCCATTCACCCCCCTTTTTCCCCCCTTTAAAACCCTTTTTTTGCCCCCACACGGGAAATGGGTAGAGAATCATTGGGATAAACATGGACTCCCCCTTTGGGAGTGTGGGAAAATAACCCGAAGACGCTCAAAAAGCAAATTTAAAAAAAGAAACCCCCAAAACCAAAAAAGGGTGATTTTTTCTAAATCTTTTATTTGGGAATATTGTATTCAGGTGGTTGGGGGTTTATATGCCAGGGGGTTTCGAATTTTTTTTAGGGCCCGCTGTTGGGCCAAAACTAAAAATTTCTTTGAAGGAGAAAAATTTGTTACCCCCTTTCCCTGAGACAATGTAAATGGGAACGACCCCCCACTTTGGGAGAAGTGAGGAGTAAGGGTAAGTTCACACGGGGTGTTCAGGTTTCCCTGTTACATCAGCTTTTAAATGCGTGTTTGGATCTGTCCCGCGGTCCCCAAAGGACTCAAACACGGGAAACTAACAAATAGCAATTTGATTTACATTGTTTTTAAAAAAGGAAAAATCCAGCGTAAAAAGGGGGTTTTGGGGTAAAATGTGGGGTCAACCCCAAAAGGATGGGGTGATCTTATGTACAACGTCACGGGGCACTTACATAGAGGGGGAGAAGGGGGGAGGGGGAAAATCCCTCCCACCTCTGTTTAAAAAAAACGGCGACTAACCCCAGGATCTTTTTGTTTAACTTTACTGATAAAGAGTGGGCTACAAACAGGGCACAAGAGGTATTTTTTTCAACAGGTTTTTTGATTAATTTTTTCAATCTCTTCGTGGTCTCTTTTCAGGGGCAAGCCTGCATGTGGGGAACTCCCTCTCCCACAATGCGTGTTCTGAGACCAACCAGCAGCTCTTCTATTAGGACACTTGCAGAGGCACTGGTAAACCCTTCTATACTGATGTGTAGTAACAGCTCCACCAAACCTCTTCACAGAGCAGGGAGACACACACTCTACCTCCTCCCTCTCTTCTCTACATGTCCTCTCAGGCCCCCCACTCCTCCCTTTCCTTTTCCTGTCCCTGTGTCCCCTCAAAACATTTCCCCCTGAATCAGGCAACTCCCAACCGCACTTCATCTCAAATTTTTCTGGCGCCCATCTACGGGTGAGAGGACTTACTACAGCCCCTTGTTACACCTCGTCTCCAGGACTTAAGGGTTGCCATCCCGGTAAACCTGAGTTTTCACCACATATTCTTCATAACGGTTTTGGCATTCTGCCAAAGTTGGAATGTTGGGAGTGCCGTATCTGTGTGGCTCAGGTCCCGGTGAAACCTCTGGGTCTGCAGGAGGCACACTTGACTTTGATTCCAGCGGGTGGTGATTATCCATTGGGGGAAGCCACCACTCCTCGTCAATATCTGGGGCACTCGAGGGAGTCGGGCACTCTCTTTGGGGCAGGCGGCTTGGCTACAAAATACATGGTCTCAACAGGTCCGATGCAACATTCTGGTCGGCCCTTGCCCCCTTCCGGCCTTACTTCAAAGACTGGTATATTCGGTTGGGTTGGCGGATCACTTCGTAGGCCAGTGGTTCCCATCGCCAACATAGTTTTCCTTTTCCCCGGGCCGACTTGTTCCTTCCCAAATTACTCGTTTCCCCCACGGTGCAAAGGAAGCTCTCTCAATCTCTGTTTTCACTGCCAACTCGGGGGGAGTCATCCGGCGAGAAACCAGGTCATAAATTTTCTGCACCTTTCTTCGATGATCTCCCATCCAAGTTTGGGGAGTCCACTTTGTTCTTCCCCCTCACTCGGGATCATTCATGAGACTGAATGGCATCTTCCATTTCTTCCGAACATCAGCATGAAAGGTGAATACCCCAAATGGTTGAGTGTATTGTATTTTTAATAGACCCAACAGCTCAGCCACAACGTCCGGCCACCTCTCCCTCTTGTCTTCCTCTAAGGTCCGTAACATTTTGCAGCAAGGTTTCTGTTCATGCGCTCGCAACGCCATTCCCTTGTGGGGGGTTTAGGGAGTGGTCCGTGTCTTCCTGATTTGGTAGAGACGAAACAGTCTTCGATCACCTTACCCTCAAAGCAGGCCCCCTGATCGGAATGTAGCTGATTGGGGCAGCCATAAAATTAGAATTAAATTCTTTCCACAAGGCCAAGGCGGCGGTCTCCGTGTTTGTCCCGGGTCGGGATTGCCACCGCCAAATTTGGTGAAGTGGTCGATTATAACCAACAGATATTTGAATCCCCTTTATGGATTCCTCCACAGTAAGGTAGTCCATCATGACCATTTGTAGTGGAAAAAAATGACTGAATACTCCTCACTGGCGCCTGCTGTTCCATGGCTCTTGCTAACCCACAATTTCTACACTGTTGCATACATTCTCTGCCAGTTTTTCATGTGAGGGTGAAAGTAGTACCTCTGTAGCCACTCAAAGGCCCTTAGCGGGGCCCAAAAAATGCCCCTTTTTCTTCCGTGCACCCACTGGATAATGCCCTCACCTCTTGGGAAGGTACCACCACTTGCCAACAGTGTCAATTTCCGAGGGCAGTTGCACTTGCTGATAGAGTACCCCTTCTCGGACCATCAGTCGTTCCTCCTGCTGCCACAGCTTCTTCCCTTCCAGCGACAGGAACATTCCATTCCTCGGGTTTGGGGGACATTGATTCCGCTGGAAGCCAGCCTCTTACCCTTCGTATCTGGGGGTCCACTCCCCTGTCGACTTCTCCAGTCCTCGACTGTGCCTCCAGTCCAACCCTCCAGTAGCTTGGTCCGACCACAGCTGCTGACCTGGAGCAACCTTGGCCCAAATGAAGTTAGGATTCTCATTCTCCTCCCTTCTTCATCGTGTGACGCCGATGGGGTTTTCCACGGGGTAACGGGACAGTGCATCGCATTAGTGTTTTCTCTCCCTGGACGATATCGCTTTGGAAGTTGTACTTGCTGAGCCGGGCCATCCACGCTGCTCCAAAGCCCCCAACTTGGCTGAAATCCAGATGCCAGGGGGTTATTGTCGGTCACCAGCGTAAACTGTGCGCCTGTCAAAATGTCCCGCGAATTTTTTCTGTTAGGGCCCCAAAACCACTGCCAATAACTCCAGTTTGAAGGAACTGTAATTATCTGGATTCCTCTCCCCATCTCTCAAAGTCCTACGGGCATACACGATGACTCTCTTTGGCCGCCCTGTACTTGGGTAAGGACCGCTTCCCAAGCCTTTGAGACTCCCGTCAGTTTGTAACAAAAAAGGGCAAGCTGAAGTCTGCGTAAGCTAAGATTGGGGCACTAGTTAACAGTCTCTTTAGTTCTAGGAAGGCCCATTCAGCATCCTTATTCCATGGAAGTGTTCTACGCAGCATCTCAGTTCATTGGCTGTGTGAGGGATGGGCCACTGCTGCACTGCCCGAACTTTGGAGTCCATGGGCTTTTACCCCATTTTTTAGAGACTACATGTCCTAGGTACTCGATACTGTCCCCTGAACAGATGACATTTAGAGGGTTTCAACTTTAACCCATGCGTCTCAACCGTGCTAACACTCGATAACAGCTGTTCTAGGTGTTCCGCGAAGGTGGGCGAGAATATAATGATGTCGTCCAAATAAATGAGCAGACATTCGTAAGTCAAATCCCCCAAACACAGTTCCATCAACCTCTGAAATGTGGGAGGGGCATTATTCAATCCAAAACGGCATGCGTAGAAACTCAAACAGCCCATAGGAGAAATTTGAAAGCCGCCTTCTCCCGGTCCTTCTCGGCAATTGGGACCTGCCATTAACCACTGGCAGATCCAGAGGGGAGAAATACTGAGCCCGTCCTAGGCCCCAAGCGAATCTTCAATGCGGGGTAATGGTTTAAGCATCCCTCACCGTGAAAAGCGTTAAGGGAACGCCTATAATCGACACAGAACCGGAGAGTCCCCATCTTCTTTTACAAACACGATCGGAGAGGCCCAGGGGCTCTTACTGGGCTGAATCACCTGTTGCTCCTGCATTTGCTTTAACATGTTCTTGACCTCCTGATAAAGGGCTGGAGGAATCTGTCGGAAAAACGCTGCCGAACCGGATGAGCATCCCCTGTCGGGATCTCTTTCTCCAAGGTCTGCGTGAGGCCGAAGTCACCCCCCCTTCATGATGGAGAAAGCCCCCATATGGGCCTCCAAAACCAAGGACAATTTCCCCCTTTTCTTCTCCCCGTCAACTTGGTCCCTTCTGGGCACACTGCGTTCATGACACTCTCAACTGAGGGGAAGGGTTTCTCTGGCCCTCACCTGGCACAGGGTTTTACTATTCCCGCTTCCCTCCGGCCACCTCTAGCTCCCAATCGGGCTGTCCCAAGGTCTGTACCTCTTTTTACCGGGTATACCTCTGCCATTGTTTCTCGGGGAAGGCAGTGTCACTGCATGATCATTTACATTCATGAACCAACCAGTATCCCGGCCCTGGCTACGTCACACAGAGTGCGTCCCCACTGCTACTCCTTCCATTGGAAGGCCGGCTCTACCATCACTGTAGTACCCTGTAGCTTCCTATCTGTACCTACAGGCAGGGAGATCATCAACTCGTGCCTTGCCTGTACACTTATAGGTTGAGAATGAGGGACCCTAATACTGCCCAGTGGCCCCGTGAAACCCCTTCCATTCTGCTTTTATCCGGTACTGTCGGAAAGCCCGCTGTAAAGCCTGATGGGGTGGTCGATGATCAGGTACCACCGCTTCCAGTACTTTTCTCCCAGCTCATGGGCCATCAGTCCGTCAATGGCTTGTAGTACATTCATACCAGAATCACTGGTACTTGTGAATCCATAGTGTTCTGTACCACCACCACCCCCTTTCCTTTCACCAGGGGTCCCCAGAGCTCAATGTCAGCTTGCAAAGACCCCTAAAAATCTGAATAGGAAGGTTATTAGCGGGTTTTAGACTCACCCAGGAGGCGCTGTCTAAAAAATGGTGGGTGGAAATGTCTCTCAAAAGCCACCCTAGCGAGGGTGGTGACTTGCGAGCCCGTAAACCACCAGGCAGGTAAATTCCACCCCATTAATCCTGGCTTTGATTACCGGGCTCTCCCCAATTAAGTCTTTTGCCTCCAGCATAGGGCATATCTCAGCATTTCCTCCTGCGGTTCGCCCCACAAACCGCAGCGGATCTAGTTTAAAATCCCCCCCTGTTAGAGACTCTAACCCTGTCGGGACAGTTCTTCCTTTGGTGGCCTACTTCGTCACACTCCCAACACCTCGTCTGTTATCCTCTCATTTGTGTCGGCTCCCGTCTTTGGGTGAAATCTCCCATTGCGGCCCCCTGGGCCTGGTATGTCAGTCTACTACCTTGAGTCGCCAAAGCCCTTGAAGTTCTCTCAGCGCTTCCTCCAGGAATTCCTTCTTAGCTCTAGTGTATTCCTCGGGCGGTGCAACGTCAGCTTGTGGCCTAACCGCGGGCGCCTCCACCTCCTCTTTCTCCAAAAGTGAGCGTTTTTCTTTAACACCTGGTGGGAAAGGGCAGGTGGGGGTCCAGTTTAACCCGCTCCCTCAAGGTCCTCCGTAGTGACTGACTTCTCAATCCTAGCAAAATTGATCTTGCACCAGCAGCTCTGTATTGGCGAAGGCTGTACGCCAGTTTTTCTTTCTTTTTCAAAGCAGTCATAAGCTTCCTATAGGCCGTTTGCATACTGGGGGTAGTGTCTCCCTCCTCTTTCTGACAACGGGCGAAAATCTCTTCCTTAACACTGCTGCTGACGGAACGTCTCCAACACTCCTCTAGGATACTCAATCTGCTCAAAACTTGCCCTTTGACGTGCAGAGTTGAGCATAACTGTTTTCCCGGGGTTCTCCTTCAAGGGTACTCAGTGCCAATTCTGCTTTCAGATGTGGGGCGATGTTACACAACCGGGCAGCCCCTTCTAGTCTTTACTTTCAAAACTTCGAGCAAAACATTGTCACCACTAACTTGGGGAAGTTTGGGTCAGTAAAGCGCCCACCGGGACTGTAGGTGAGACGCTGGCCCAGGCGGAAGTAATCTGTCAGTCGCCATAAACAGTATCCATCCCGTCCACTACGCCAAATGTAAAGAACGGCAACCAACCCGGCAGAGTACTTTTCTTTTTAACTTTACTGATAAAGAGTGAATACAAACAGTTCACAATATGTCTTATTCAACAGGTTTGTGATTAAGTCTTTCAATCTCTTCGGGTCTCATTCAGCGGAAAGCCTGCATGTGGGAGACTCCCTCTCCCACAATGCGTGTTCTGAGACCAAAACCCGCACTCTTCTATAGGACACTTGCAGAGGCACTGGTAAACCCTTCTAGTCTGATGTGTAGTAACAGCTCCACCAAACCTCTTCACAGAGCAGGGAGACACACCTCACCTCCTCACCCCTTCTCTACATGTCCTCTCAGGCTCCCAACTCCTCCCTTTCCTCTTCCTGTCCCTGTGTCCCCTCAAAACATTTCCCCCTGTAATCAGGCAACTACCACACTTCATCTCAAATGTTCTGGCGCCATCTGCTGGGTGAGAGGACTTACTACAGCCCCTTGTTACACCTCCTCCTTGTACCAGCAGATGCACTGAGTGTGCAGCTACTGACTGACTCTGCGCGGCCGTTGTGAAGCGGCCGAGCGGAGTCAGAGAGTAAGCGTCGGCCAGGCGAGGTGGGCGGCCAAGTTGCACCCACTGGTGAGCGACGCCCGCCTCACCCACCCTGGTGGCTCTGGAACAGCGTCCAGTCGCTACTTTGGCACTGTATTCATTTAAATATGATCGTATTGTACGTGCGGGGGGACGAGGCGGAATCCATAGTTCTCTATGAGAGCTATGGATTACCGTAATCCCCACGTAGAAATGCACCACAAAAATAAGACATGTGAACATACCCAATTCTGAGGGGTACAGGCCAATAGCAAAATCTTCAGGGTTTGTCCTCTGTTCCTCCTCAGAGACTGTGCCTATATGGTATGGCCTGTACCCCCCCTCTCCCACTCCTGGGGAAGTTTGTATAGAGGTGGAAAAGGTAAACAATGCTGGAAAAGTGAAGATTCTAGGATATTTGTGTTAACAAACTGCAGGAAAATTCGCATGAAGGTGTGGACCAAATGGAGAAGAAAAGGGAACATGAACGACTCCGAGGGAAAAAATAACCCTGTGAGACACTAAATGTACCTGAACTGTAATCACTTATATGTCAGCAGAGTCCTGTGGACAGGGGCGTAGCTATATAGGTTGCAGAGGTAGCGTCGCCCTTCTGCCCCATAAGAAGATACCAGCATTGTAAGTAGCACCTGGTATTTGGGGGCCCCTTTAACTTTTTGCACTAGGGCTCCAGAGCTTCAAGTTACGACTCTGCCTGTGTACAACTGCTATCTACCACTGTATGGGCACTGTATGGCAGTAATAATGGTCAAAGTGTAATGGTTTATATTCAGTAATGGGCTGGTGATATTATTCAGTCACTATGTGGTGTGGATATCTGGGCATGATGTGGTGGTCATTGGGCTTAGTGGAATTAATTGGTAATTTTAAACCTTGGGATTGTGGTTTTAAAATAGCGATGTTACCCTGGTTAATTGTGCGACCATTAAATTTTGTGGCTTTCATACTCAGTACTTTGTGTTGTAGCTTTTGATATATTTTTATTTATGTAAAATGTATCATTCAGGGAGAGGGACATATATCTTTAGACCTTTTATGGTCACCACCGGTGTCCTGCTGCAATTAGGTGAGGGGGACTCAAAAGCCCCAGCGCTCCATCTTGATTACAGGTTAGTGTGAAGAAGTCATCACATAGGTCTGTATATGTTGAAGAGAGACTGAGATTGTCAGTGTTCAGGTGGTGGAGACAGGGTGGGCCCCCAAAATCCACTCCTCTGGTGGACCCTAAGCCTCCCAGTCCAACACTGATGATAGGCATACTTTCATCTCTAGCTTCTCCCTCTTTCTCACTGAGTCTCTTGCTCTCTCTTTTCTCAATCTCTCTCCTCTTGTTAATGAAATCATTTATTCAATATTATCCTCCCTAAAGATATTCATGAGGAGAGTAAGAACATGTAGGGAAAAGGATGGAAGAAGTGAACTAGCAGCAATGACGATTGCTGATGTCTATAGCTGTGGGTGACTGCTGCAGTCAGTAGAAGAGCTCCACTTCCTGTTTATGTGCCAGTGCTGAGCGCATGTGCGAGATTTGCAATGAGATTAAAGCAAAATCGGAAGACTGTTTGAATAAGTGGGCGGGGAATAACTGCCAAACCAGCCCATTACAGTGATGGCAGAGGGCTAATTAATATGCGAGATTCTCGACGGAAAAAGGGGTCAAGTGTAATTGGTTTATATGTGAAAAACCTGGTGACAGGTTCCCTTTAAGAGGAGACTGTATGCAGTAGCCTTCATGGTAAAATCCATCCATCTATGGTGCCCCGGACCGCATGGCTTCCCTCCCTGTGCAGCCGACATCTACACACCTCACCTTGCCTGCCACTCGCTCCGGTCGCCACAGAATGGATCCCGGAGTTTCTGCTCCTGAACCCGCCTCTTCTACTCCCGCTGCGATCCCCGCGGGAGGAGCGGTGCCTCAAACTCCACGGCGGCATCAGCTACAGGACGGAGGATGACACGCATGGCGGGTGAGTCTGCCACGAGCCCGGGACGTGCGGTGCCTTCTCCCTCCACACAGCCGGGAATACAGCAGGAGCCTCGGGCGGTCGCACGCCACGCGCCGTCGCTGCGCCTACAAAGCGGCGCAGCGGGAGCAGGAGCTGCGCCCTCAGAGGACTTCCCCGTGCCGGCAGCTGGGACGGGCCGGGGAATGTGACAAGTCTCCTTCAAGGTCAGTCCTCACAGGCAGTGGCATTCTCCTCCCCTGGGCTCTCAGCACCCGCGGCTGATCAGGGGACTGCTGACGGGTCCCAGACTAAGGGGGACCTACCGGTGGACTCCCGCGGCATGCTGCCAGCCCCACACACTTCCATCTACTTAAAGGGCCCAGGGACTCCCTACACAGGCCCCTCTCGCTGATTTCCCCTTTTCGGGGGTCCTGGATCGACAGCACTCATTTGGGGGCCCTAAATGCCTCTGTAACCCCCATAACCCTCCAGGACATTGCCACCACACCTCCAAAGACTGTCAGGGGCACAAAAAGCTTTGCCCGTACCCCGGATCAGTACCCGGGTTTGGGGGGGGGATCCCCCTCCTATCAGCACATCACCCACCATCACAATAGCCCACCTGACCTCTCATGAGGGGAGGGTTACACTCACCTGCATGGACGGGGGGGCCCTTGGCCCCTACACCTGATAATGGTTTTATCAGCTACCCAGGCTCCCAGCCCTGTCGCCAGGGATCTCCGCCCTCCGCTGCCCCCCCCTTCTCCCCCCAGTAACACCACTGCCCATAACCTGCCCCAGGGCTTTAACCTTGTAACATTAAACAAAACTTTTCACCACTCTCATCACCCAGGTAAAGGGCTTGGGGGTGGATCACTAAGGAGACGCACCCATGGCTCTCCCCCCCAAAGTCCCCTATTTCCATCTCCGGGACGAAGTACTTTTTCACCTTTGCTATTTCCCAAAACCTGATCCAAACTCTTCCAAAAACACAGGGGATCACCTCCATACATCACACGTTGGAAAATGCAAAAGGTATTTGCCAACTTCCGCACGGACCTTTCACACTCCGACCAGGGGGGACTCCCCGCGCAAACACAGGATCTACTTGTTCTTCTGTACGTTCTAAAAAGGAATGGTCCCCCATCTTCCGCCCAGTTATTTTCCCCCACGCACTTTTGGATGACTGGGGAAAAGGGGCCTAGAAAAATCTCCGGATTTGGTCTCCCAATCATAGCTGCATCTGACCTCTGTTCAACCGTACGCTATCTTAATGAAATCTTTGGGAACGCCCCTGACACGTTCATTGAGCTTACTAGTGCAAATTTTGCCCCTTCCCCCCCCCTTCTCCAATGATCTTCAACCCCCCCCCAGAGATGTCATCTGTCGGGTCCCATTTCTTTGTTCTCAAAGGGGGACAAAAAACACCCTTCGCCCGGGGGCAAATCTCCTTTGTATAAGGGCCACAGCCCGGGGCAGATCTACCCGGATTTGTCACTTTCATACCCTAGCCCCACGAACAAACGGGGCCCGGGGGCCCAAAAAGGGTCCTTAAAAGAGCGGAATACCCCGGGGGTTCCCATTCGTTCTTTTGCCCGGGGGTTATAAAGGGCCAGACCTACACTTTAGGGGGCCCCAGAGATTTTTCCAACATTCTTGAAAGATCTGAAAGATACCTGGTTTTTCCCCCCCCGGCCTGGCCTTCCGGGCTTTCCACCTCGGGGGGGGGCTGGTGTTCCTCCCCTTGGGGGGGGGCCCGGGAAGGGGCAAAATTTGGGTCTCCCGCCCGGGGAGGTCGGGGGGCCCCAAACCCCCCCCGGGGCGCAAAACAAAACCTGGTACAGGGTCCAATCCCTAAACCTGGGCTCCCTCCTCACGAAAACCCAAAAGGCCCTGTCTCCAAGCTTTGGCCCCAAATGCCCCCCCTAGCTGGTCCCCCCCCCTTTTTTTTATTTTAAAAGGAGGACGTTCCACTTTTTAAAGGGCCGGATGTTGATGGGCTTCCCCTTGTTTTTTTAAATTTTTTTTTCTAGGATTGTTTTCCGAAACCTTTGCCTGTTTTCATTTTTTGCTACCCCCGTGGGTTCAGGAGGCCCCCAAAGGGCAGTTGCGGCTCAGTGTACTCCCGGGTTTGGGCAATGTTTTGGCTTACGAGGGTTTGGCAGGGGGTCTCCCCTTTTGCCTCAGGTTTAAAGTTTTCTTTTTTTTGTTTTTGTTTGTTATATGCCCTTGTCTCTCTTCCTTTTGTGCTCTTTTCCCTCCCTCCCTGTGGCAGGGTGGCCCCCGGGAACCCTGGTTCCCCTCTTTACTGTTTCCCTGCAGATTTTTAAAAGGGGGGTTTTTCAGATAGCTTCCTTTAACGCCAAGGGTCTTAAAAATCCTGTCAACCCTGCCAGTTTTTTTTACCCACTTTCACCGTAAAGAAACAATAGTGTTTTTTTAAAGAAACCCATTTTAAGTCAGACCTTACCCCCCCTATCAAAAAAAAAATACCCACACCCCCCTTTTCATTTTGCCAATTACCCTCACTCTAAAAGAGGGGAGTTTGCATTTTAAAAAGTCTTTAATGCATCAGGGCGTGAAACGGTGTCATTGATGAGGAGGGGAGATACTTTAATTTTTGACTCTCCCATTCCAAAGGGAGTTGTTTTTCGATATAAATGTCTAACGCTTCTAACTAGGGGGGAGGTCCCTTCCTTTTTAAAAATCCTGGAATGTTGGCATTCCCCTGCACGGGGGGGACTTTTATTATTTTGCGGAGACTTTAACCCCACTCTTTATCCCGCCTGGGTAACCCTCGGGTCGCTCCTCCATACCCTTTTTCGCTAACAAGAAGGTCAAGAGGGCTTTTTCCCTTTGGTTTCCCCTTTTTTTGATGGGTGGCGGGGGCAAAATCCCCCAGGACCAAAGGAAATTTTAAAAATTTTTTTTTCTCATCCACATAATCATATAATCAATCGATTATGTCCTTATGCAGCAAAGCGCTCTTTCCTGGGCTGAGATCCCACATCTATTTGGGAAATGCCCTTTTGGTCCGACCCCCGGGACCAGTATTCGCCTCCTTTTAGTTACCCCTTCACAGCTCATGCCAAATCTTGGGGGCCCGAAGGCTCTACTAGCGACTCGGCCCGTCTGCAGACTTGCAACGGGCCCCTTGAGCACTTTCCCCTCAGATCATTTAAAGGGGATCCCACTCACCCCCCCGATGAATGGGAAGCCCTTTAAAATTTTGTGGTAAGAGGACACAAATTAAACGGGGTTCACTTAAAAAGGCCCGTACGGGGGGGCTATTTACTGCAGCCCTTTTCAGAAAAATACCTCCCTGGTAATTGATCCATAAACGGCCCCTTTTTCCCGGGCTCAGTACTGGGAAAATTGTTTGGGGGGGAATTGGAAGTCCATACTCTTTTAGTCTGCATGGGGTAAACTTTTCAGAACCAGAGAATTATTTATGAGTATGGGAATAGGGGGGAAATTTTTTTCTAAGGTTCCAGGGACCCAAAAGGGCACCTTCTTTTATCCCACAAAAAGGGACTCACTTTTGGGACTAAAGGGACAAAAAGGGGGAGGAAAATAGCCAAGGATTTCACACCCTTTTAAATTTTAAAAATTTAATCCCCTTCCTGCCCCCTCTTACCCCCTCCTCGGCAACCTAGGCCCCCCCCGCTGCTTTTTAAAACCTGTCCCAGAAACCTTTTTAAAAAGATTGGCCCCGTTTTTTGGGGGCAAAAATGGGCCCCATCATTAAAACTCCGGGGGAAGAAAAGCCCCCGGGCCCCGATGGTCTTACTTGGGTACATTTTTTTAAGTTCTTGGGGCCCCTTTTTCTTTTTCCGATTTAAAGCCTTCCCCCCTCCCAAAGCCATCTCCTTGTCAGGTTTTCCCTTTCCCGCCCAAATCTCCAGAGCCCCCCATAACGGTGATTCCTAAGGGCCCGGTAAAGACCCCCAGGATTGTAGGAGTTATCGCCCTATCTCCCTCCTAAATATAGATTTAAAAATTTACGCTAAACTCTTGGCCAACCGTCTAAATACTCTCTTGCCTTCCTTAGTCCACCCCGATCAGGTGGGTTTTGTACCGGGGAGGGTGGCACGAGACAATACTTTGAAAACCCTGGACCTGATCCGGTATGAGCACTCTTGGAGAATTCCCTTGATGGTCCCGTTATTAGACGCAGAGAAGGCGTTTGACAGGATCTCTTGGGATTCTTTAGCTTCTACCCTGCGGCATGTTGGATTGGGCCTGCCCTTCATTGCTAAAGTCATGGCCCTCTATGTTAACCCAACGGCTAGAGTTAGGGTTAACGGCTCCCTGTCGGGAGTTTAAATGTTCGGCATTGGCAGACGATCTCCTTATCTACCTTCGGGACGCCGCATATTTCACTCCCTTCCCTGATGTCCGAGCTGACCCGCTTTTCTCGATGGTCTAACTAACAAGATTAACCTCCCCCAAATCTAGGCTCCAGTGTCCTTTAGACAAGCGGTATGGTCTCTCTCAAGACAACTTCCCTTTCTCTTGGTCTCCGGGAGGCATCTCTTATCTGGGAATTAAGATCCCAGTGGACCTGTCTCATCTGTTTGACGTCAATTTCTTACCTCTCCTTAATAAAATCTTGTCTTTACTGACGAATTGGAGTCGGAGAGATTTCTCCTGGTTCGGTAGGATGAATATTTTGAAAATGACCATCCTCCCGAAACTGCTCTATTTATTTCAAACCATTCCGATTGCCATATCTGCATCGTTTTGGATTAGACTCCAGCGATGCTTCAACGAATTCATCTGGCACGCTCCTGTCACGCCCTAAGACTGCAGGTGGTGTGGGCTTACCGGACTGCAGACTTTACTACTTAGCGGCTTCATACACTAGATTTCTAGACCTCATTCTTGCCCTCACAAAACAAGCTCTGGGTGTGCATAGCACAAGCATTGTATCCCTGCGCCCTGATTGCTTTGCCCTGGGTCCCAAAAGCTGCAGTCTCGGACCCCACCATTTTGTCTTTTCTTCGACGGCTCACACATTGGCGGCTATACGGCGACCTAAGACCTCAGAAACCTTGTTAGACCTAAAAGGTCCTTTATTCCCTATTACGGACCATCCTTTATTCCCCCCGGGGACATCTAGCGCCTCCTTCTTAGGCAGGCTTAAAACTACACCCCTACTTGCGAAAGATATCCACGACAGGTGAATTCTCCGTACCGCTAACTGACCTCTTGGGAGCAGACCCCCCCCCCCCCCGACTCCTAGGCATCACTATGCATACACCCAACTTCAGCATTTCTTTGCTTCCGCTATTAAGAAACTTGATTATCAAAGACCTCTGAATGCATTTGAGAAACTATGTGTCCAGCAGGCAACACCTAGACACTCCATTTCCCTGATCTATCGAATCTTACTTTCGCCGGAGAAACAGCTTCTCCCCTCCTACTGTGGAGCCTGGAGCGGAGCTTCAGAAATCATTTACAAGGGATCAATGGAACAAATGCTTCATTCTTACGCACAAAGCGGTTATTGCATGTAAGGCGCAGGAAACAAGCTATAAGATTTTGTCTCGCTGGTACAGGGTACCTGTCCAACTCCACAAGTGGTATCCCAATACCTCAGACACTTGTTGGAGATGTAATAAGGAAGCGGGAACTATAACACGTTTGGTGGGGATGCAGGGTCTTGCAGGGTTTTTGGATAGCGGTCCTACGGGCCATTCAGGAGTGTACGGGGGCTATTATCCCAAACACTCCGGAGGCCACGTTACTGTTTATGCTCTACTCCTCACTTGGGGCATACAAAAAATCTTTAACCAGACACCTCCTTCAGGTGGCCAAGACGGTAACCCCGCGTAGGTGGAAGCAGACCACCCCCTCTTCAGTATTAGATTGGATCGAGGAAGTAGCTTCTACATACCGTTTGGAGGAATTGATAGCACATAGTCCTGAGGAAACAAGGAAATTCCTATTAACATGGAGACCCTTGATTATGTATAAGGCATCCCCCGAGTTCCAGAGGTTGGTAAGGGCGGTACTGTGAGGAAGAGGTTTGGTCCCTGGCGTTGAAGTGACGTGAGAGGGATATGTGATTCTACATGTCCCTAGCTTTTGAGCCTCGCTGGACCCGGGTCTCTACCGAACCATGAAATGGAAAGTAGCCTCAAAGGGGTCTATCCTGTCCTTGTGGAGCTTCAAATTATCTTAAAAATAATAAAAGGTGCACCGAGAAAACAAATCACAACATGCCCTGTTTTCTGCAAAGAAAGTGCTTTCTTATTTATTCACAAAATGGTGGTTTTTTTTATACCTTTTGCAAATTGTAGAAAAAAGGCATTTAAAGGGACCCGGCTGTGAGGGTCTTTTTGGCCCTTGTTATCTATAGCAAATCTCACGCTTAGGAATGTCTAAAACAAGGTGTAATTCTGGGCAGGCGCCATTTTGATTACACGACGATCTGTACAAACTGTACCGGCGGGCCATTTTTTTTAACCCCCAATTTAAAGAAAAAGGTTTTACCTACAGTTTTTACATTTCTTATTTTTAGGATGTGCCTTTTTTATATATATTTATGTTTATGTGAGGGGATATTTAAAAACTAAAACATTAAAATAGAGACACAAAGGAACACCCCTTTTATATAACCTTTTTTTCCCTTCCAAAACCGTTCCCCCCCGAGAATTTTGATAAAATTTTTAAATTTTTCCCCATCCTCTTTCCCCATTCCTCTTGCCCTTCTTGTCTTTTTTTGGAAGGCCGCCCCCACAAGGGGGGCCCCCCAGTCCCGGGAGCCTAGCTCACCTTTTCATTTAAAGGTTAAATTTTTTGATGGAAGGCGGGTTTCAGAGGGAGTAGATGAAAAATTTCCGGGCATTTGACGTCAATGGTCTCTCATGGGAAAAAAATATTTAATGTCCACAAACTTTTTAGGGGTTAGGGGTTTTTTAAAGTGAAGGGGGGGTGGTAGTGTCGCTGTCATTATAGAGGCCAGGCCGGGACAAAAATGTTATATAATGGGGAGTTCTGGTTCCCAGCTTTCACAAATAGTTTTCCCCAAAAAAAGGGAGAACACAACAGACAATTTTGGCAAGAATTGGCAACCCCAATCCATATGGGGGAAAAAATATCGGAAAATTTCCGGGCCAACCCTTAAACCATGAAATGAAAACCCCTGTTCCCCGGGGTTATTAAGCCTGAGTTACCCCTTTTTAAATTTTTTCGAGGGATCATTAAACTTTCTTAATGGCCACAGGACCCTTCCCTTCGGTTTCCCGTTTTATCGGGATAAAAGTACGCAGGTTTAATTGTGGTTGGGAAAACAGTGATTATCGGTTAGCCGAGATTCAAAAAACGGCCACTTTATCCCCGGCCTTTTTAAACCCCTCAGGGGCCCCCTTTGGGCCCCTTTGCCCTCACTTACACATGGGGGTTGGGCCCTTTGTTTTGGGGGTTTTTCCCTTTTCCTCCTGACTATTGGGTTTTTTTTTTTTTTTCTGCCCCCTCACTCAATATAGGGGCCCCCCACGGGAAAATTTAAAAATCCCTCAGTCTCCTGAGGGTCTTCCCCTTTGTTAGCGTTAGGGGGAAAGCTTTCTCCTGGTACTCCCGTTTTCGACAGGTTCCAGTAAATTTTTCAACTCATCCTACGGAAAAGGTTCCCCCGTTTCTTCCCCCTTTAAAGGGAATCTGTGGTCTATACCCCCCCCCGGGCTTCCTCTGTGTTTTTTACCACCCGCCCCCGCAGTAAAATTGGAAGGGGTCCCGGGATCCCCATCCCACCCCAAAATATGCAGGGGTTCTGACCAAAAGTTTAAAAAAACACAAAACTTATCCCAGTAAACGCGCCTCTGCCCATAGGGGGTGGAGCAATTTGAGTGTGAAGGGTGGATCCATTGGGTTTTCCTTTTTTTCCCCCTTTAAGATTTGGTGTTTGGGAGCAGGACTTGGTAGATCCCCAAAACCCCGGTCTTGGGTTTTAAAACAAATTCTTCCCTAGACCCCGTCTCCGGCTGTAGGGTTATTTGGGGAGCAACCCTCAGTTTGGGGTCTGGGGAAAGGGAAAAAAAAAAAGAATGCATTAGGGCCCCCCCTTTTTAACCCTGCAGTACATAAGAGGTATAGCCTTTTTGTAGTACAAATACTGGGGGAAATATGACCTTGGGGGGGAATGCCTAACAGGATTCATAAGGGGCGAGGGAGCCCAAAATATCCACGGGGCGTGTTTTTGGGTTAACCAAATATGGGCAGACTGTCTGGCCAGGGGATGACGGTTTTTTTGCCAAATTTAAGCGTCCCTTCTTCAGAGTCCCTTCCATGTCCCATTGCATACAGTGGGGGTTTGCGCCCCTGGCAAGCCCCCGGGGCCTCCTTACATCCTTTTTAGCCGTCTTCTTCGTTCTTCTTTGGCCCCCTTTTTTCGTTTCCCCTTTTTTCCAGTGGGTTGTTCTTGGGATCTTTGGGCCCGCAGTCTTCCCTTTCAGGTTGGGGGGCAATTTCCCCCTCCAATGCAAACTGACTTGCTTCCCCTTTTTCCCTCCCGCTGCCCTTTTTTGGTTGCTTGGGCAGCCAAAATGGTTTCATTTCTGTATTTGTTTCCCCTGTGCCTTGATTTTCCCGTATAGCCCCCGTCCCTGGCAGCCGGGAAATGCATCCATCCGGACCCGAAAGGGGTTTCCTGGTTTTTCCTGGGGTTTTCCCCCAACCTTGGAAATTCTGTTTCTTCCCCAAAAAGGTCCAAAGTCACGGGCGACTCCGAAAAAGGGGATTTTTGGGGTTTGTCCCTATGTTTGGGCCATTTTTCCCCCTTTCCCAAAAAAAAATGCGGCCCTCTTTTGGGTGACTTTTTCAAATGGCAGATTTTGCTTCCAAAATGGTTTTGATGTGTCCGGCATATCCCCTGTAAAAAAGTTGTACTGTCTGCAAATCTGGATCCATCCACAAAAGAACCATATCGGGGGTTTTTAAAAGAAAGGTCAAATTTTTCTGATTTTAAGCAATCATGGCTTTCTTCATGTTGGGACCCGGGTTTTTTTGGTTCCTTTCATCCTAATTTTCCCCCCCCAGGAAGGGGAAAAATTTGGGGTGGTGGAAAAAAAACCGCGCGAAGAGTGAGTTATCCGGCGGAGAGAAACTGAAAACCTGAGACGCTGGGGGTGTGAGGGGATGTTTTTTGGTTGGGGAAAGGTGGAAGATGTCAAATGGGCCAGAAAGGTGAGGGAGGTCCGACTACAATATAGCGTCTTTTCCCCGCGCATTGGGGGTGCAGCTTTTTGCCCGTTTAAAAAAGGGAAAGGTTTCCCCTTTCAGCTGGGTCCAGTCTTGCAGAGTTGTATCCAATTTGGTTTTGTTTGGCCTGCATGGGCCCGCGTGAAAATCCCCGGGGGATGCCTTCGCTTTGATACACAGAGAAATGAAGGTCTTTGGTAGGCCCCGGGTTTTAGTGAGGAAATATTGGCCAAAAGCTTTCTTCGCTTTTTTAAAGGACTCCAAAATCTTTATCAATTTTGGGGGGAATTTGTCTTCAGCCCTTTTAACCCGAATTTTTCTGGGGGGAGTGGTTCCCTGTCCTTTGGGAGCTGGGCTTCAGGAATAGGGGCAGACATAGGAGCAGGGTTTTTTTAGTATGGGGGTTTTGGTTTTTCTCCTCTTCTTTGATTTGCGGGGGGGCCCCGTGTTCCCGCTTTGTTGCAGTTCAAGCAAGTAAGCGGGGGGTCTTGGCTTGGAAGCTCCAAAGGGGTTTTATAGTGTCGGCCATCAAGGGAGGCTTTTTCCCCTATCCCGCAGGAGTTTTTTTCGATGTTGTGTAATTTGAAGAAACCCCATCGTTTGGGAAGTTTGTACTAGGGGCCCAACCATATTTAGCTGCTTCCCTTAGGTTCCAACAGGCCATCCACAAAGGGGCCTGGCAGCTTTGAGCATTTTGGCTTTCAAACGGGGGAAAAATCCAAAACAGGAACTTCCCGGGAAACCCGGGGCCCGGGATTCCTTAAACTTGGGCGATTTTTCTTTTAGCGTCAGCTGTTCCAAACATTACATTGGGGCAGCAGTGATCTTTCAAATTATATTGAGGTTGTTGAGGGATTCGGCCCCAAAAGGGCCAGTTGAATCCCCCGCTTCAAACCCTTCCCAAGGACCCTAAATCTTTTGTAATAAAGGGATAGGTTTTTTTTCCGGGTCGGGAAATTTTACTTTTTAAGACAACTTGGGAATGTAAATTTTTTGTTGGGCTTGACCCCCCTCCCCTTTAGGGGGAGGTTGGGGGGTAAAGGGGGCGCCCCCTTTTGTCAATTCCGAGCCCCTTCAAATGGTCAGGAATGTCCTCCCGGGGCGGGTTCCCCCGGGGGGTTTCTTGCAGTGGGCCCGTGGTGTGCCCCCCCCAAACAGCAAAACCGGCTTTTGCCCGATTGTCCCATGGGGTCATTGCCCGGTTTCCTTCTTTTCATGCATCCTCATGCTGTTAGAAAATGCTTCCCGTACCTAAAAGGGTTTTCCCCTGTAGGGCTGGCTGGGTTGGTACCCCCTATTCCCAGTATCTGAAACCCATCATTGGACATTTCATTATATGTTCCACATCTTGGTCCAGGAAGTGAAGTGGTGCCCAGGAAGGGGGGGCATTAACCAGAAAAGGAAAAAGGTTTTGACTTTTCCCAATGGGAGCAGTAGGCGGGGGTTTGGGGTAGGAAAAAAATGGAAGAGGGGGAAATGGCACTAAAAATTTAGGTAGTCTGGGTGTTTGGGAGGGCTGGGCAGGGGAAGGTTTTGGTTTTGGGGGCCGGGTGACTTGTGAAAAGGTGGGTGTTTTGGGGTGTGTTTCCTTTGTTAACAACCCCCCAAATTTGTCTAACACCCCGCTTTTGCTCTCCCCCCCAAGACAAATCCCCGCCATTACCCGGGCCTCTGCACATTTTTCACACTTTCCCTTTTTTTAGGGAAACCTTTCTGGGGGGATGATAAACAGGCGCTGCACCCCGGGCCCCCCCTTTTTTATGCATCCCTTAGTTTCATTTCCGGATTCAGCCCAAAAAAACATTCCAAAAAACCTTCAATCTAAAATGTTTCTTTAAACAAAACCCCCAGGGCTTTCCATCCCCTTCAAATTGGTTTCTGGGTCTTACTTCAAATCAAACTACTTTCAAATTTTAGACTTTTTTATTTTCCCACTTTTGGGTCCCCTCGATTTTTCCCATCCAAAAAAAGGGACTCTTATCTAAATTCTTAATTCCCCCTTAAAAAAAAGCCGAGGCGCTGTTTCACCCAAAATTACAAAAACACATACCAAAAATTCTTTGTTTCTTATGTTTTCTACAAACTTGTTTCAAATTTTTTGGCATAGACACCCACAAAAAAATGTTATTGATGTTATGAAAACGATTTCAGGCACGGTGGCCCCCCCCTTCCTCTACCCAAGGAAAGCCCCGAAAATTAAAGATTCCACCCTCAAAGGGAATTTTCCCAAATTTTTACAAGATGCTTTTTCCCCCCCAAGCCAGCTGGGCTTGTCTCACCCACCGCAGGGCTTAGACCTCCCCCCGTTAAGGGGGATTTCATAAACCCAAAGCTTTTATGCTCTGTTTTCAGGCTTTAACCTTGGGTCCCAAACCTTTCTTTCAACAGGTTCCCAAAAAATTCAATACACTTTTAAAAAAGAAATTTCCCACAAGGAAATTTTAAATTTTATAGGTCTAGGTTCAAAGTTGGGCCGATCGTTGCCCGTCTGGTGCCTAACAATTTAACCGTTTGGGCAATTTTTTTCAAATCCCAAATGAAAACCGATCTGCTCGGATAAGCAAAAATTTAAACTTAATTTCCCGGGAAAATAATTTAGAAGAGTGAGGGCCTTTTTTTCTTGCGTCCCCCAGTAAAGCTTTCACCAGTTCAGTTTTCGGATAATAAATCGGTTTCCAACCCATGGGCCCCGTTAAAAAGCCCCCATCTGAAAAGGAAAGTAGCCCAAAGGGGGTTTTCCTTTTCCCTTTTGGGGGTTTTAAAATTATCTTAAAAAAAATTTAAAAAGGGACCCAGAAACAAATCCAACTTGGGGTGTTGTTTCTTTGAAAGTTTCTTTTGATTTTTTCCAAAATGGTGGTTTTTATCCCTTTTGCAAATTTTTAGGGTAAGAGGGTTTAATGTTAAACCCGGCGGGGAGGGTCTATTGGCCTTGTTTTTTTCATAGGGCCCCTCCCACAGCTTAGAATTTAAAACCCCCAAGGTTTAACTTTGACTAGGCGCCAATCTTTGAAACTTTTCGATTGAAAAAAAACTGTTAAGGGGGGCCCCCTTTTTTTTAAACCAAAGACAAAAGGTTAAAATCCCCCTTTTTTTTTGCCCGTATTTTATAGGTATGTGCCTATTTTATATATATTTATGTATATGTGAGGTATATAATAACTAATACATTAAAATAGAGACACACAGGCTCACACAACTATACTTAACCATTGTACCACACCACAACAACCACACCCCACCCCACCCTTTCTTCCCTTACCCTTCTGTCCTACTGTCTTTTTCTTTTTGTGTACGATAGGTAGGTTCAAACCATTTTCGTTCACGCAGTGGGAGCTGGCTTGGGAGAGGTTCCCAGCCGGATTTGATCTACTGTATGTTTTCAATTGTTCTGATTGACCATTGTTATGTTGTATATCTCTGGTACCTATTGGATGCGGTTTATGTTGCTTATTCCATATGCTTATGGTACTTGTTTGTTTTTTGTTATTTTTGTTTAAAGGAAAATGCTAATAAAAATCTAAATGAGAAAAAAAAATGGGAACACCCGTTTGAGTGCTACTGGAGTGCTACCTACTATTTGAGTTTTTATTTATACAAACTTTTAATAATTTTGTTAAGGTTATTTTTTATTGATAAAGGGATTAGTAAGTGCTTACTTTAATAGCGGACACAATAATTTACAGTGATACAGGTATAATTACTGTCCTTTATCCTTGTTGGCAACATTTTACCATCTTTATAGGGGCTTGTTCACATGGCGTTTTTGGATCCGAAAATCGCATCCAAAAACGCATAGGCGATCGGATTCAAAACTTATCCAACATGCAGCTGCGTGTTTGGATGCAGCAGGATCGCACCCTATAGGTTATAATACGGCTCCTGCTGCGTCTTTCAGTCCAAGAATTGACATGTAAATTCTTGGAACGGATTCAAGAGACGCAATGAGACACGCATTGGTGATCACTCGTCTGAACGCCGATGCGCGTTTCATATTGAAAGCAATGTAAATCACATTGCTATTTGTTAGATGCACGTTTGGGTCCATTTAGGGTCCGACAGACGGATCCAAACACGCATCTAAAAGCATATGTTCACATGAACCCAACACGCCGTGTGAACATACCCTAAGAGTTAATCTTTCATGGATCTTGTTCTGTTACCTGCTAAACCTTTCCAAATCATTACAGGACACAAGATTAGGAACAGTTTGATTTAATTTTAAAAAAAACATCAGTTGTAAGCAAGTGGAAGGCTGTAGCCAGTAGGTATTCCTGTACTCTTTATAGCAATCAGTACATTAAAAAAATTCAGCACTTCAACACATACACATCTGTTTTATAGTCAAAAAGAAAAGATACGGCATCCTCAGTTTCCTGAAAACGCTTGAAAACTAGAACAAGTATCTTTTATAGCTGAAAAATATTAGCATTTCCATTTATAATAGCATTTTATATTTTCCTTTAGAAATCTTATAGTGATTAACAATGTTTTCATGTACATCTAGTCAGAGAGTAGTGCATTGCAGGAGGTTGTATAACTAGTGCAAAACAGTTATGCCATATGCCTAATTGCAATGGTGGATGTGGAAGGATTTGATTAATAGAGGTGGACTCGATGGACCTTTGTCTTTAGCCAACCTTATCTAATATGTTACACAGAAGTAAAGACAGCAAGAAAAAAAAGATTTGCTAAATGTTATATTATTTCATCTGCAACCTGTAGGGAAGAACAAGGCACTTGCTCATATTGTTGAAGAGTACGATGACCTCTTCTTGGTTGGTATTGTTGATCATTGGATATGGTTTCACTATAAGTCTTTTACGTGTTAGTCACACATTTTATAGTATCATATTTGGACAGTTACTACATAAAAATGTATTTAATAGATCTAAAGCAACCAATTATACATTTGTATTCATCTGGTATCCTAGTTAACCACAATTAACATTTCATTGGACCTTCATCAGACAAGTCGCTGTAATGTAATAATATCCCTCATTGTATCATACAGTATATTTTAAATGTGTCAGGGCGCAGGCGATTTTTTGTGAAATACTTTACTCGCTCATGGCTATTTGGAGCCATGAGCGAGTAAAGTATTTCACGCAAATTGCCTGCGCCCTGACACATTTAAAATATACTGTATGATACAATGAGGGATATTATTACATTACAGCGACTTGTCTGATGAAGGTCCTATGGGAACCGAACACTTTTATATGGAATGAATTGGTCGCCATTACATGTGATGAATTTTGGATAAGATTTTGTGAATAAAGAATTTTATATTAATTGCTACAATAATTTGTGTGCGGGTGTATATATACTATCAGTAATCCAGAACATATGCATAATGCAATGGTCTTAAATAAAATTGCCGATACACAGTAGATGTAACCTAACAGGGCCGGTATAACGTGTATGGGGTGCTTAGACCCTCCACAGATGCAACTGTAGAAAAGGACCAGGCACGTTGGGTTTCACCTTGTCCGATCCGTTGTTCCTATGAAAGAGGAGCTCTCACCAGGGGTGTCTGGCCGAGCCTTGCCCCTTCTCACCATTGAAAGTTGGAGCAAACTTGGACAGGCTAAGTAGAACACGTATGGGGAAGGCGTGCGGTATAGCCTTGAACCCACAGATATTAGATATATAGGCACCTTAAACCTGCAGCTTTTTATTAAAATGTCTCAATAAAACAATATAGAATGGAAAAAAATCAATGCAAACATATGTCTCTAAGTACTGTCAATTTCTGTATTACCCTTCATATTTACAGGGTGGTGCCTTGAAGTGCTGGGGGCCCAGGTTCAATCTCAACAAAAACAACATCTGAAAGGAGCAGATATTTTGTCCCTATGTTTTATGGGATTCCTCCAGGTACTCCGGTTTCCCCAACAATCCAAAAACATACAAATAGGTTAATCTGGAACTTAGCTTATGAGGGCGAATCGGGACAGAGACCAATATGAATAAGGACCATCTCTGTACAGCGCTGTGGACTATATAAAATAATGAAATTCAATAAGTAAAATTTTACGTTAATGTTTCTTCATACAGAGCAGTTTCAGATATTTTTATTCACACCACATGATCTCCAAAATACACTATAAATGGTGCTAAATGCCAATAAATATTATTTAGGGGAGATTTTAAATTGTACTTATTCAGCATACTTACAATGTTGTTTATTGTGTTTATGTATAAATGCTTTAAAGGGGTTTTGCCACAATCTCATCTCATACCTCCTACATCCAGCTCTGTGTGCTCAGAAGGGGGCTGATTTGTTTGAATTGCATATCATGTGACCCTGCAGGATGACATCACCATGCCTTTCCTGTCTCTAGTCAAAGAAAGGTCTGTTTATGTAAAAAGCTGTGAGTAGTTACAATGTAGATAAGTAAAGTTTTTGCCTCCAGGCACAAGGGTCCTTGGTTCAAATCCCTGCAGAAACCAAACCTGTGGATTTTTTTTCTTTTTATCAATGCACATACCTCATTGAGGCTTCTTTTTTATTTATTTGCACTGTTTGACTAATTACTAAGGAGCACAGAGGATGGGAGTAGAATGACAGCACCCGGGGTTTGAACACTCAGTAGTTGCCTGAGAGGAGAGGTGATTCTGAGCATGTCTGACAAGGACCGAGGAGCTCTAAGCCCTGGTCATATCCCCTGCAGGCGAGCTATAAACAATGGATAACTAAAGGAGCAGGTAAAATAAAAATGGTCCAGAATTTTTAATAATTATGAATGGTGAAAATGTTTATTGCTTCATGTGCAAGCTTCCCACGTCAATTTTACTTTGTGGCAAAACCCCTTTAAGTGCGGTAAAGCTCTTTAAATGTATACAAACCGCTAATCCGTTTCATATTACGGATCAACAATATACAAAGTAATAGTAATTTATTTATAAGGTACAAAATCACCATTACTGATTACTACTAAAAACCACAAAACCTTGGCTTCTTGTTTCTTCCACCAAAGGGTTATCTGTAAGTGGTATATATATATCAACAGGATACATATACAGCTGTGTAGACTGGCTCATGGACGTAAATAAGTAGAAAGATTTCTAAAAGGGGGAAATTGTGCTAAGGCATAGTAGCATTGTTATATTAGAAAAAATGCTTCAGATTATGTATACTGATGGCTCATACTAGGATTAGAATAATATGTGCTCCCCGTATGTAGTATCCATCAGCATTCCATATTTATCCCGACTAATACAATGAGAGGACCATAGATATCTAGAAAGCAAATGCAGTCTGAACTAGACTATGTAACCCTATTAACTGATCATATATAATTTGTGCATTGGACACAAAAGTGTGGTTTATCACACTTTGGTGTCCGATGCAGAAACCATATATGGTTCGGTAAATAGGAAAAATGTTGATCAATTGAGACTATGTTTTCACTATAGATCTCCATAGCCCCATAATGGAGCCACATAGTATCTGTCTGGATACATTTCTAACGGTATCCTAACGTTTACCCCCCGACAAGAAGCACAAACATTTGTTAATGTTCATATAGGACAAATTCATTGGATGTCCACAAACAACTACAACCTAAACTTAAAGTGATTGTGTCATCAGAAAATGACCTATTGCTTAACTCATGTTCTCACATTTGTTTTAGAATTTTAGGTTGCGGGTTTTTTTTATTTCCCATATCACTATAAATATTTTTAAACAATTCTGAGATCCTGCAGTTTTCACGTTGGCCACTTGGTCTAGTAATAGTCTGACACTTCCTGCTCTGTAGAGAAAACTTTCAGCAGTTTCTTCATTATCAGCACAGGCAGGATTACACTGAAAGGTTACACCAATGTATAGATAACACAGGATTCACCATTCACAATAGGAGATAGTCACAGTTCTCTTCCCCTCCCTGCACAGTGATTTCTTCCCAGGTCACAGAGCATGCCTAGAACACTCTCCTATAGAAGTCAATAGGTTTGCTCCTGTTCACAGAATCCTATGTCCATGTAGCTGCTGTAAAGCATCTTTCTAAATACTGTTAAAAGTTGCTAAAGAAACAAAACATCTACAATCAGAAAATAAAAACTGCCAAGAAGGAAGGAATATATATCATATATTGTTTCAATTCTTTAAAAAAAGAAAATGGCGATAGGCTGAGCTGTCTTGTGGAAATCTATGTACAAGGGTCCATCCAATGGATGTTAGAGAGCGAGATTGTGTGTCATGTCAGTGCTATATTTGTCTAAACTAACAAGATGTAAATTCTGGTTTCTGAACATCCACCACCTATTATTTGCTGGTAAAAATTAAAAGTGTATGTATGTATCTATCATCAGTACCACTCACACAACTTCTCTTCTTGGTACAATGAGAGAATAAGCTGGTGCCATCATTATAAACATACACAATCCTGAGAACAAGAGACACCAACCAGTTATTGAACAGATCTGATTATATATTTAATACAGTGATACGGATCTCCCAATGTGTGGATGAACTAAATGCATTGGTAATTGAAGCTTGGTTCTTTCATAGTCATTCTTTCACATTGTAAGAAACCTGAAGTCATCTGCTTATGGCTTACTAAATTATTAAATAAGACAAAGTATTATAGACCTTAAATATTCAAAAATTGTGCAAACTTTTAACAGCACTTACATTTATTGTTAAAGGGGTATTCCCATCTCACTTATTAGCATTTATTAGTCAGGACTGCAGAGCACATAGCTGCTGAGTGACACTGTTATCTTTGTATGTTAATATACAGAAAACAGTGTAAATTTAGAAGAATTGGCAACGTGTTTGCCCTTTCACTAAACTGTACCATTTTATATAGAAATATGCTGAATCCTATTTTCTCTGGATTTACGGAATATTCTTAGTAACACTACTAAATATTCCTGCATGTCCCCTCAAAGGATCGTACTCTTATAACAAATACAGCTCTATTAGCTCACATATATAGCCAGACATCTTGCTCTCCATCACCAATGTCCCTTTAGCAGGCACAGCTATGAGTTGGAGCTAGAACTGAAATGTCAATCCATGCTGTAGAACTGCCCACAACCTGCATGGGAAGTGCGAGCCTGAATCAGGGGAGATAGCAGCTTCTGTAAAAACAGCAAGATGGGAAAATCCCTTTAACTCTCCACAGTGACTAGATTTTAGGTAGATCAACTGATCATAATTCTATTTCTTCACATTAAGATTTAAAAAATCTTTACACAATGGAGAAACATTTAACAAAGATTCAATATAATTATAAACTTGCATCTGCAGCTCCGTAACTTTGGCTGGCATTTACTTTTTATACAAAAATTGCCCTGAAAAACCTGCAGTCAATGACAATGCTATTTAGACCTTTTCTATTGGAATCTTAGGTCTCATTTCTGTACATTCACATTCTTCTTTGAAATGTTGCTGGCACAAATCAGTCTGTGTTCTGAGCCCTTTCTCTTGACAGGTAGGACAGCAAGCAGTGAGGCCTTTTTCACAACACGTCAAGCAGGTCAGGACGAGCTGGCAGCACCGGGGAGTGGAACATAACTTGTACTCATCCCATGCAGCGTCACAGTAACGACAGGCTAAGCAAGCAAACAAGCAAAGATTTAAAGTCAGTCAAATAGACCATACAGACTTAAGATTTAACTCTGTTTAAAAAGAGATGTTTATGGCATATCTATAGGATGTTTTACACATGTCTGATAGATGTAGGTGCTATCTTAGGGGCCTGCATCTACGTCAAAAACAAGGTTTAAGGAAACAAACTCCACAGTTGAAACCAGAAGTTTACATACACTATATAAAAAAGACACATCTGCATGTTTTTCTCACTATCTAACATGAAATCAGAATAAACCTTACCCATTTTCGGTCAATAAGGATTACCAAAATTATTAGATTTGCCAAATGCCAAAAAATGAGAGAAATTTTTAAGGCATTTTTATTACTTTCTGCAAAGTCAAAAGTTTACATACATTATTATTTGGTAGCATTGCCCTTAAACTGTAGGGCTTGGGGCAAATGTTTTGGATATCCTTCCATAAGCTTCTCACAATAGTTGGTAGAATTGTTGCCCATTCCTCCTGACAGAACGGGTATAACTGAGCCATGTTTGTAGGTCGTCTTGCTCGCACCTCTCTTTTCAGCTTTGCCCATACATTTTCAATAGGACTGAGATCAGGGCTTTGTGATGGCCACTCCAAAACATTGACTTGGTTATCCTTAAGCCACTTTGTAACCAGTTTGACAGTATGCTTCAGGTCATTGTCCATTTGGAAGACCCATTTCCGCCCAAGCTTTAGCTTCCTGGCTGATGTCTTGAGATGTTGCTTCAGCGTTGCCACATAATCTTCTTTCTTCCTGATGCCATCTATTTTGTGAAGTGCACCAGTCCCTCCTTCAGTTAAACAGCCCGCAACATAATGCTGCCACCCCAGTGTTTCACAGTCGGGATGGTGTTCTTAAGCTTTCAAGGTTCTCCATTTTCCTTCAAACGTGACGGTGGTCATTATGGCCAAACAGTTAAATTTTAGTTTCGTCAGACCAGAGGACATGTCTCCAAAAATGTAGGTCTTTGTTCCTGTGCATTTGCAAACATTATTCTGACTTTTATATATTTCTTTTAGCGTAATGGCTTCTTCCTGGCAGTGGCCTTTCAGCCCATGTTGATACAGTACTCGTTTCACTGTGGATAATGACTCAATCTTACCAGCTTCCACCAGCATCTTCACAAGGTCTTTTGCTTTTGTTCTTGGGTTGATATGCACATGTCGGACCAAAGCATGTTCATCTCTGAGACATAGAACCCGTATCCTTTTTTTTTTTTTTTTTAAACAAATGTTTATTCGGATTTTTCAAATAAAATTTAACAAATACACGTTTACAAAATGACTGGAAAGAAAATCAGATTCAAAGATCAAATGCGATCTCGATTATTTAGGGTTACAGAGTGCCTTGATACATCATAGACATATATCAAACTGTAAGAAGACGTTAAGACCAGTACTCTGATTTTACGCGTGATGGGAGATAAAGACAAAATAGAGAAAAACTGAACAATAATTAAACATATTGTGCAACTTACAAAACAAAATATGCTCTCAAGCTTTGTATGGTGCCTGCGTGCAAAAAACTCCTCTTTTCTGAAGCCTTCATGACTGCATAAGTGCTAGCGTTAGTCCTTCTAGGACCTCTCCCTCCTTCCCAGGTTATCATCATGGATTTCTAGCCTACCCAGAGACCCACCTAGGCCCTCTCTACAGTACCAGCCCGTATATTGGAACGTCTGCATCAACATCTTTATCTCCCTATCTGAGAAGTGGGATTCTATAAACGAGCACCAGCGTTTAAAGAAGCCCGCAGTGCGAACTTCTTTATGCCTCTCCGTTTCCAACTTATCAGCAATTAGATACATCTTCAGTTGGTCTTCAATCATAGAGATTGATGGTAGGGCGGGCTTTAAACCAAAAGGTGAGCAACAACTTTAGCTACTAATATCTCTATGTGGATTATTGCTGGGAGTCTGCGAGGTTCCACAGATTGTCCCGTCCCCTCCCCCTCTGGTGGTCTATGGTAGTGGAAGATAAGAAGATCGTGGCATTTTTCCAGAACAATATTAAAGCGTACCTCAATGTATGACACAAAACTGTCCCAATAGCTCTGTGAGTGGGCACATTCCCAAATACCATGCCACAAGTCGGTTTTAGGCATACAGCACTTGGGGCATTGTTGCAACCTATTGGGAAAGGTCTGTGAAGGAGGCAGGTTAAAGCCGTAGATGGCATTATGTGCAATTTTGAAGTGGGATTCCCTCCAATTTGTGCAAACAACGTGCTTTTTGACTGCTGATAATCCTTGCATGATTTTGTCTGGCAACTGGGAGTCATTTAACCGACGGGTCCAGAATTGAAAAACCTGCGTCTCCGTACGGCTCGAAATCCACTCTCTTATGGACTTATAAAGACCAGAGAGAGAACAGTTTTCTTTGTTGGAATCAATAAAAGAGTCGTAAGTATTTGGGGAAGTTTCTTTTGAGACATCTGCCAACCTAGAGGCACAGTAGTGGTAAAGTTCGTAAGCCCATAAATTATCAAAGGGTGACCTCTATTTTTGTTTATTTATATATACCGCGTGTTATGGAGTATATAAATGGGCACTTTCCTCATAGGCCCATATCTAATAACTATACAAAGGTATACTTCAAATGAACCTAGGACACTTTTTATCCAAAACGGTTTTCTTTTAATTAGTAACAAACTTTAAAACAACAAAGTGATGCAAAGTAGCAAAAACATAAAATTACTTATAGACTTATTTAGATAACACATCGTTTATGTTTCTCCTATCCAGGGGGTAATAGATAAAACATTAAGGTTTCAGCCTAAAGTGCTTTCTCTTGCAGTTCTCACTGCTATTTTCCGGCAATCTGCATAGGTTTATCCGGCCAGCTAATCACGCTGGTAAGAGTAACGTAATAATAAGTAAATAGAATAAACCTTCCGGTTCCTTTTAGATTCTCCAACTGTGGAGTAGTCCAATGATGTTCATATGATGTTCCAGTATTCAGGTTTCAGGCCCAAAGTATATAAGTTTCTCATACGGTATAAGTCCGGATTATCTCGGACAGCTTATCCGGAGTTGTAGACAGTAGCTGCGATATCGGTGGTCTGTGGTGTGTGCAATTGTCTGCTGCGACGTTTCCGGGTTCTCCCCCTTTCTCAAGCATAACGGAATAACAGGTTGTCTTCCCTTTATACGTATATTCTATCTGACAAAAGTCACGTAGTTAAAAAATTAATTAGAAAGACATGAATGCAGAAAAACATTAAAATTACATCTCCTCATTCATCCCATCTAGGGTTGTGTGGAGTGAGTGTAAAGAGCCAATAGACCTCTGTTGCGAAGAGGTTTTTATTAATTTGTCGATTCTTCAATACCATTAAATTTGGTCTAAACCTGCCATTTTTCAACTCACACACGTTGTGATGGCTTTCATAAAATTGTCTAGCTAATGATTTCACGAATTTTTTATCGTTCCACTATCTTTCTTATCAACTGAACTAGTAGTACCTATCTCTTTATATCTCCGGAATTAGATTTATGCTCATTTAATCTCACTTTAATTTTACGTGATGTCTGCCCAACATATATTATCCCACAGGGGACCATTTTAGAGGTAGATAACATTATTTGGAAATCCTCAAGTGTATAACCTTTGATATTTTATACCATGGCCCTTTAATGGATGTGTAACTTTTGAATTCCTTTTATTAATTCCTGTGCATGTTAGACAGGATAGGACCGAACGGTTCCTATCTGTGGATTCCAATCGTTTGTTGTTTATTAAACATTATTTTTAACAAGATCCGCTTGTTAAGTTCATTCCCTATAGTATTACCTTTTTTACAAAAACAAATTTGGAATAATTTTTAAACGTTTTTCCATACTTCATCGTCTTTCTGTAAAATTTTCCACCATTTTTTAACTGCGTTTTTTATCTTTTAGAGTGGACTATATATGTAGAAATAAATAGACAATCATCATATCTTTGTTTTTCTTTTTCTTTCCTCTAATCTTGTACATTAAGTCTACCTATTTCCTATCTAATTTTCTAGTTTCTTCTTTGTTATATCCTTTCTGACAAATTTTTCAATAATTTTTCAATATTTCTACTATATTTTCAATATCTGTGCCAAATACTTATAACACGAATACAATTGGCTTTTTGGTATGCCCTTAAAGATCTGCGGAGCATGAGAACTTTGTCCTAGATAATAAATTATTTTATCAATGTTACTTTCTTTTATAATGTAGGTTTTTAGTTGGTTTCTCTTCTTTCAATTATTTCAACATCTAAGTATTGTTATTTTTTGGGGAATTTTTTTTGTCCATAGTAAAATGTATAGATGGTGACATGAATTTCAACGTATTTGAAATAACTCATTTAAGGTCTTTTCAGATTCCATTCCATTCTAAGAAGGCGTCGCACATATCGCAACAATACTGCGGAAATTGTGACCGGTCTCATAGGTTCTTACAAATCTCTCCTCAAATGCGGACATGTAAATGTTAGCAAAACTGGGCGCTGCTAACATTTTATTATCTAGACAAAGTTTTCATGCTCCGCAGATCTTTAAGGGCATACCAAAAAGCCAATTTATTCGTGTTAGAAGAATTTGCACAGATTATGAAGAATGTAGTAGAATTTAGAATAATTATTGTAAATTTTGTACTGAAAGGATATAACAAAAGAAGAACATAAAAAATTAGGAGAGGAATAGGTAGACTATGTACAAGATTGAGGAAAGAAAAAAGGAAATAATGAAATACAAAGATATGATGATTGTCTCTATTTTATTTCTACATATGATAGTTCACTCTAAAATGATAAAAAGCAGTTAAAAATGGTGGAAAATTTACAGAAAAGAATGAAGTATGAAAACTGTTTACAAATTTTCCAAAATTTGTTTATAAAAAAGGTAAGACTATAGGGAATGAACTTATCAGAGCGGATCTTGTTAAAAATAATGTTAATAGGGGGCGTGGCTAGGAGATGGCCGTGTGAGGACGCTGGTTTCTGAGCTCCTCGTGCCTTCCGTTCTAATACGGCGAAATCCACCATAGAAGAATGGCAAACAAAACTTAAAAAAACAGAGCCTGGGACCACCCTGGATCGGACCTCATCCCCCCCCCCCCCCCCTCCTCCCCCCCCCTTTTTTTTTTTTTTTTGTTTTTTCCCCCCCTTTTTGGTGGTGTTTTTTTTTGATTCCCCACACACACCCAGGGGGGGGGGGGGTTCCCCCCCCCCCCCCGCCGCCCCCCCCCCCCCCCCCCCCCCACCCCCGTGTGGGTGGTGGAGGGGACATTGAGGGTTTCTGTTGCCCCGCTCTTAAGGTGGGGGGGGACCGCCAAATCACTGCACGGCGCTCGGGCTGTGATCCCCCAAGATGGCCGCGCAGCGCGACTTCCACCATGGATCCCCGGCATGGCTCCTCTCCTGCAGGCACGCGCTCGGTCTTCTTCATTATCCCCATTACCAAGGGGGTTATGTCGCGGGACTTTAATTACAGCCGAGCAGGGAGGAACCTCGAGCTCGGCAGCTGCACATGCCGTCGGAGCGCCTCAGGATGGAGTCCGGGTCCAGGCACGGGCCGACGACAACAGTGAGTCACAGCCCTGCAGCCGCGGGCAGTAGTAGGAGCGCGACGGAGGGCGCCAGCTCCCTAACAGGGATTCCCCACCGCTGAGCTCTCTCTATCAGCTGTCCTGTGTCTTCCCGTGCCCCAGCTGTCTATAAGGGCCCAGGAGTTACTGGGAACCAAGTAGTGCTGCTCCTTCAGCCCTGCGCCATGGATTACAGTGGAGCAGCAGCAGTTGCAAAGGGGTCACCCCTCTGTGGGGGCCCTACACTATATGGGACAGAGCCACATACCCCCTAATGCAAGTCCCCTATGTGTCTCCCCTCCACAGCACCGAGACCCAGCCTCACTGGATATGTACACTGGCCCTGTGAAGGCCGCAGCCTCACCTACTCAGCTGCTTCGGAGCCCACTACCAACTAGGGAGGGTTTCCCCCTCATGGTCCTCTGGTTTCTCCCTGGAGCTTTCACTGCATATAAAGGGGCCTCTCCATCGCTGACAGGCTGTGTCCCAGGCTCTGCAATGCGCAAAGGACCTACTACCTACACCTTGCGGGGGAAGGAAGGAAATTGTGCACCGTCTATGGCGCCCTCCAACCCACTTATGCCTAACAGTATCAGAGGCACACCCACCAATTTGTAGTGAGTACACCATCACCCTTCACAACTGTGTGTGTCTTCTCTACTATCTTGATGTGCTGGATCCTGTGGATGATAACAAACCAGTGACTCTGGCACAGCTTTGAATACAACTACTGCCAGCCACTCCCTTAGCTGGCGGATTATTTCCTCTATGATCCGGCTCGACTGCTTCGACGAATTTCCGGACCAGAGTTTTTCTGCGCAATTCCGTATGGAGCTATGTTCTCTTTCACATTCTATGGTTGATGTCATGGTTCAAGCGCAGACCCGCACCACCGCTACCCTCACGTCTGTGTCTACTGTATGTCACACATCATACTGCTGAAATCCACGCCCTGCAGCAAACATCTGGACGAATTGAGAAAACCGTAGCAGCCGTTATAATTTACGTATTAGGGGCCTTCCTGAATCTGCTTTTCACCATGCGGATTTGTTTTCCGGTGGTCACCGCCATCTTTCAATGACCTCCTGGGACGCCCCACCTACGGCTATATTGAAATGGATAGGAGTTGCACAGGGGCCCTTAGAGCGCCTAACCCTGATGACCCTAGGCCACGTGATGTTATTTGCGGGTTCCACTTCTTCTGGGAAATGAAGGAAGATATTCTCTATGAGGCCTGGAGGACGCAAGTCCACTGTCTTACCAAGGTTCACCTTCAGAATCCTGCAGGATGTCTCGGCTCACCCTAGCCCCGGAGAGCATCTTGAACCTCTCCTGGGACATTCTCAGAAGAAAAAATATACCATTCTCCACTGGGGGTATCCCTTTGCCTTGCATATCCGTGCAGACAAGCAGTTCTCACCACAGATCAGCGGAAGGATCACGCCCTTTTCTGCAGCATCTTCAAATATCAAGGACTTATCCTTCCCGGATTGGCCGACCCTCTCATCTCTTTCATCTGGACTTGCTCAGCGAAAAAGACGTCTTCAGCTGGTCTCCATGGCCCCGGGATCTTGGCTCTGCCTCATCTCGGAGCCGTGGAGAGGGGGCACACCGGTCTGAGGACGCTCGTGGATCGGGGAACAGCGACGTCCTCTTCGCTGATCATCGCCTTGAACCTGGGCGATTAGCGACCCTTGTGATTGATCTTGTAGGCCCAACTTTTGGGTCATCTAGGTGCCTTAGGGAATAGCCTGTTTTGGGTGTCTTGCTGGGCACTGCTGTTTTACCATTGCTCTAACATTTTTTGTAGGCAGCCCGAATACAGGGAGCGGCCTGAGTCCATTCTCCTAGGGAGCTAATTCTCTCCCTGCACCATTGTTTTATGCCTATCCTGGGTAGCAATGGTAGGGGTTCTACCCATTCCCCCTTATTTTTTACATTCCTCTTTACTGAGGGATACGAGTTAACATTATTCATATTTTCTCAATGGTAACGAGGAGTTCTCCTCCATGAAGCGTTGTATTTCCACTTCCCCAGTAGGTGAAAATCTGTTCTGGGTTTGGTTCCTTCACAGGTCTTTGTTTAGTATTCTGTTTGTTTGTTTTTTGAGTTAGTGCGCAGGGTCGTGTCCTCTGCTCTTTGGTTGCTTGTCCGTGTTTTTGTGTTTTCTGAGTGTGGGTTGACTAGGTCGTGAGTGTCTTTGTCCCTCCCCCCCCCTTTTTTTTTTTTTCTTTTCTTTCCCATCTCTCTCGCTTTTGTGTCTATTTTCCTCTGCCCTTTTTTGTGTCTTATGATTTCGCATCTGAGAAAGGGTCGGGGCTCGGTGTTTTGTATGTGGGGCGGCCTCCCCTGGATTTCCTGAATGATGATTACGATCGATTCATTTAATGCTAAGGGCTTGAACACCCTGAAAAGCAAGGGCGCTGGTTCTCCACCATTTTTCCACCGCTCTAAATGCTCAACAAATCGTGTGTCTGCAGGAAACCACTTAAGGTAGGCCATGCCCCAAACTATTTAGAATAGGCACTACACATCTTGGCATTTTGCCAACTTTTCTTTGTCCAGGTTCCAAGGCGTGGCCATAGCCATTCATCGTATCTTGGCCCATCAGGTTATTAGTTGTATGGCCGCCATGAGGGCGCGTTTACCTTGTACTGGTTTCTCTCTATTAGTGGGACAGGTGTTTACTGTCCATTAATGCATATGCACTCAATGTGGGCCAGGCTTGATTTTTGAGACGTTGGTTGATAACGTTCTCCCCTAGTGCAAGGGACCGTAATACTGTGTGGGCGACTTAAATGTTAACATTAGATCCCAACTTAGTTATGCCTCTGGGAAATCAACCCTGTCTATTCGGCATCAAGAAGGTTAAAGAGGGCTTTCTTGCTACTTCAGTTGCGTGATTTCTTGGCGGATTCTGCATCGTCGGACAGGGATTATTCCTTTTATTCCTCGGGCCCCACGGTTCTTCATAGTCTGGTTGTGACTAGATTATGATTCAACACCTCAGCCCTTGCCCCTGCTGTCATCTGCGACAATCGGAAATATTCTATGGTCCGATCACGCTCCTGTTTTTTGCTCCCTGCGGCTTCCGTCTCACAGCAGAGGGTCTGGGAACTGGATAAGTTAAATTGAATCCTTCTTTCTGGATGCCCCTGCACTGGCAGGGACATCAGAAACACCATCTCTTGCTTTCTATCTATATCCATGAGGGGCGACCCACTCTGTTGCCAACCCAGTGGGAGGCTGAAATGCGTGGTCAGGGGGGGGGGTCTTGTTTAAGCATGGGGGGGGGGCTGATGCCAGAATTAAGCGGGACAGGGCCGGCTACTCTTACAAAGCTGTGGCAAGGGTTTCTTCCTTAGAATGCACCCATAAGAATGCCCTTTCACCTACTGTGCTCGGGAGCTACAGGATGCGCGTCAGGAAGTCGCTGCCTCCTCGGAAGCGTTCCTGGGGCATTTTTGATCCAACAGTGCCGTAGCAGATTTAACATGGCATAAAAGCGGGCGCACATGATGGCCAAGGGCGGTCGCTCACAAATGGGCGCAGGACCATAATCTCCTCCATTTAAAATACTCAAACTCCGTGGTGCATTGTACGGGATGAATTCGACACACTTTCCATTCCTTTTACTCCAAATTATATACCTGCCACCCCCCTCCCTAGCCCTACCAAGCCAGGGGTTTTTCCCTCCACCCTTCTTTAATGACTAAAATCCCCGACATCGGTTGCCGACTGCCCCTTGAGAACCTTTTACGTTAATGGGAGCTGCATTCAGTATTAATAGACCTTCCTGGAGGGAAGAGCCCAGGCCTGTATGGGTACACAGGCCCATTTCTATTGATCTTTTCTTGGATTTACTCTGCCCCTAGTCCTAGGACTTCTTAAATTCAATCTCAGTAGATACCCCTTTTCCCCCCAGGCATGTTGGCGCATGTAGACTGTCATTCTTAAACCTGGGAAGGATCCTGTGTCATGCCGGTAGGCTATCGCCCATTTTTCTACTCATTGTAGATTGCTCTAAATCTATGCGAAGTAATTGCGAATAGGATTAACCCCCTTTCTGTCCTCCATTGTTAATCCAGATCAGGTGGCTTTATACCGGCAGAGAGGCGCCGTGATAATACGCTCAAAACGCTGACATTGTTCACTATGCGAGTTCTATAGGATTTCCTCTTATGGTCCTTTCTCTTGATGCAGAGAGGCATTTGACCGTATTTCATGGTCTTCTCTGAACGACTTTGAAATGTATTGGCTGGCCCGACTTTCACTGTCCAAGATTGAAGCCTTATATTGCGCGCCCTTGGCACGTCATCAAAGGTCAATGGTGCCTTAATCTGCTCCCTTTCCGTTTTGAATGGGACAAACGGCAGGGTCTGCCCTTTATCATCAATTACTCTATTGTCTTGATAATGGGAGAGTTGATGGCGGGCCATAAGGTCTAATCCTGATATTAAGGGGATTGAGGTGGGGTTACGTAATATAAAATGCTCTGACTTTGCGGATGAGTATTCTACTTTATATTACTAACCCGCATTATTTCTCTCCCGGCCCTGTTGGCCCGTCATCTGAAAGTTTCGGAAAAGTGGTCTAATTTTAAGATTAATTTTTTCAAAATCTGAAGCTCTTAGCGTCGGCATTGCCCCACAAAGATCTAGCCACGTTACGATACCAATTTTTTTTTTGAATGGCAAATATTGGGCATATCTTATTTGGGGTGCGCATTCCTGATGAGATCTTCGAAGCTTTCCCCAACAATTCTCCCCTGCTAAGCTAGAATACAAAAAGACTTAGATAATTGGCGCTGAAGGACTTATCGTGGTTTGAAGAATAAATTTGCTCCAAAATGACGAATTTCTGCCGAAATTTTTGTACCTATTCCAAAACCCTTCCTATTCATTATCCTTTTCTTTTTGGAAGAGGGTTCGCGATGTTCACTTCATTCGTCTGGGTCCCCGGGCGGGTCGCGTAATTGCCTTTGAAACGATCTATTAAGACCCAAAAAATGTCAGGAGTACAAGGGATTGCCCCAGATTGTAGGCGGGATTATTTGGCCTCGGCTAGCGCGCCTTTGGGCACTGGCTTCAGATAGGGATAACAAATATGGGTCTATTTGGCTTCGAGGAACCTTAGGCTCCTCGGCGGTGGCGGTTTCTCCCTGGAACCTGGACATCTGCTCTCCAAGATGGTGCCCTCTTCCTCCTTCTGTGTAAGACACACGATGGCGGGTCCTGCATTCACATAGGAAATCCTAACTAATCTTGTAGATCGTAGTGGTTTTCCCTGGCGTCCCACTTACAGATAACCCGGATTTCCCGCCCGGCCACTCGCTAAATTTATTTCCTGGGTGGCTCAAACAGGCTCACATTACGCCTTTGTCAGGTGTCTTCAGGAGGGAAATTGAGTTCACTGCGTGATATCCTCGGGGATGGCAGTCTCGGGTTTAGTGCTCCTTTCAATATTTTGCACACTGTCTCACTTCTTCCTAGAATCAAAGTTACTTTTAACCTGACCAGGCCTCTTACAGATTTTGACGGATGCGGTGGTGTCTTCGACAAGTTCAAGTACACTCTCTGTCATTTATGACCAAGTGTTGCTCTCCTGATCGCTGTAGGTCTCTTCCCCCCTTTTGTCGCGGTGGGAAAAGTGATTGTGTCTCTCTTTTTTACTGCTCAGTGGTGATGCGCTGTTTCCAGCTCACCCATCGAGCGATGTATAAGCTCAAAAGCACCAGGAGACCTGTTATAAGATCATTTTGTCACGCTGTACAGAGTTCTGCAGTCTTGCATAATATGTTTCCGGTCCACCCTCTGCTGTTTGCTGGAGGTGGTGGGAAAAGGAGAGGGAACCATGCCCACGTCTGGTGGGGATCGTCCCCTACTAGAGGCTTTTGACTTCTGTGCTAGAGGCGATTGATGGTCGGAAACGGGTTTCTGGTTCCTGACTCAACAGAGGCCTTGTTACTTTTTATGTTACCCATGTCAGTAGTAGATTTATAGAAATCCCTTCTGAAGCATCTACTACAGGCTGCCAGAAAATCTATAATTCGCGGAAATGGACTCTCCTGTTCCCCCCAACTTTGGCAGAGGATTGGTTTGCAGAGACTTAGTGCGGTTCAGAGGATGGAAGAATTGGGTAGCCCAATATCCAGTAGCAAGACATTTAAATTCACTAGGACCTCGGTCTAGCTGGTCCCTTTTAAAACTCCCCACCTTTATCTTTCAATCACCTGTTACGTACTGGGGATTGGCTGCTGTAGGCAGTCTAGATGCTTACTCTTCTCTACATTGGGCTCTTTCCAGTTATCTCTTGTTTTCCTTTTCCCAATTCCCCCCCCCCCTCCGTTTTTGTTTTTTGTGTGTGGTTGTCCCTTTTCCCTTATCTGTCTTGTGGAGATTGCCTGTTGTTGTATGGTGTTTTGTCCTCTCTGTTATGTTGAGCTGTGGGGTTGTTTTTTTTTGTTTTTTTTTCTTTTTCTTTCTTCTCTTTCTTTTGGGTATATGGGTGCTTACAGCGCCCCCTTTTTTATTTATTTTTTTTTCTTTCTTTTTTTTATATATTATTTATTTTTATTTTTTTTTTTTGGTTTATTGCTACTAGCTTGTAGTATATGTTCATTTTCTGCATATCTCTTGTCAATTATCAGGATGGACATGTCTTGTTTTTTGACATTAGATGTCTTAGTGATTAAGATTCCTTTTCTTTTTCTATTGCCGACGGTGCAGTTCTTGCTCGTTATGTATGTGATCTTGACATACTGCTTGCTGTGAGTTTATGTTCATTGACATATTCTGTTCAATAATATTTCTCGAATTTAAAAAAAAAAATAATGTTAATAAACAACAACGTTTGGGAATCGCACAGATAGGAACCTTTCCATGTCTATCCTGTCAACATTGCCCAGGAATTATTAAAGGTTCAAAAGTGGACACATCCATTTTAAAGGGCCAATGGTATAAATATCAAAGGTTATACACACTTGTGATTCAAATAATGTTATATACCTTTCTAAAATGTCCTGTGGATTAATATATGTTGGGCAAAATATCACGTTTAAATTTAAAGTGAGTAATTAAATGAGCATATATCTAATATCCGGAGATATAAAGAGATAGGTATATAGTTCATTTGATATGAAAGATAGTGAAAGATAAAAAATTGGTGATAGAAAGTTCAATTAGTTAGACATTTTTATGAAGCCTATGCACATACATGTGTGAGTTGAAATGGCAAGGTTAATAGAGGCAAATTTAGGTTATTGATGAATCAACAAATTAATTAAAATACCTCTTGCAAATCGAGGAGGTTATTGGATCTTTAACTCAACTCACCTCACCCTTAATGGGATGAATGAGGAGGAGTAATTTTAATTGTATTTCTATGACCCCTATTTAGGGGCTTGCATTCATGTCTTCTAATTAATTTTTTTTAATTCGTGATTTTTGTTCAGATAGAATATACATATAAAGGGAAGTCAAAATGTGTATCCGTTATGCTTGAGAAAGGGGGAGGACCCGGAAACGTCGCAGCAGAGCAATTTGCACACACCCCAGACCAGCCGATATCGCAGCTCTGTCTACAACGCCGGATAAGCTGTCCAGAGAACCGGACCTACCGCTGAGAAACTTTATACTTTAGGCCTGAAACCTGAAGACTGGAACATCATATGAACATCATTGGACTACTACACAGTTGGAGAATCTAAAGGAACCGCAAGTGTTACTTTATTTACTTTCTTATTATTACGTTACTCTTACCAGCGTGATTAGTTTGGCCGGATAACCTGTGCAGATTGCCGGACATAGCAGTGAGAACTGCAAGAGAAAGCACTTTAGGCTGAAACCTTAATGTTTATCTATTACTCCTGGATAGGAGAAACATAAACCGCTAGTGTTATCTAAATAAGTCTATAAGTAATTTATGTTTTGCTACTTTGCATCACATGTTGTTTTAAAAGTCTGTTACTAATTAAAAGAGAAACCGTTTTGGATAAAAAGTGTACTAGGTTCATTTTGAGTATACCTTTGTATAGCTAAAGTTGGTAAGCCGCCAGAGTCTGTGAGCTAGGTAAGGAGAACTTTGCCAGCATTTCCGAAGGCGAAAGCCACCTCTGTTCCCTGACATGTAGAAGCTGTCCCGCTGCCCTCAATCCCCTCTCCCTCCACTTCCCAAACATCCGTCTCCTTCTTGAGCGGTATGATGGCTGGACATTCCCATCTAGATTTTACTTGGGTATAATAGTTTGTACAAATGAACACATTCAGGTATCTAAAAATTGCACCCAATGATGATCCTGACTGGTGCAAGTCCACAATTCTCTTCCTGATATCTTGGCTTTTTCATGATGTTACACACAGAAGCAGTGTGTTTGTGGTGTGCATTAAAACACATCCACTGGTGTGTCTCTAATTAACTCAGAAGGCATGACATCATCATATGGGCTGTCCCAAATAGTTTAAAGCCATAGTAATCCTAGTGTATGTAAACTTTTGACTGTGCAGACAGTAATAAAAATGCCTGAAAAAATGATCTCTCTCATTATTCTGGCATTTGGCAAATATACATAATTGTGGTAATTCTAATTGACCTAAAACGGGTAAGATTAATTCTGTTTTCATGTCAGATAGTGAGAAAAACATGCATATGTGTCTTTTAGTGCATGTAAACTTCTGGTTTCAACTGTAGGTGCATCAGTTATGGATTAGCTTGTGGATATGCCATGAATATGAATGAGTTGGGAATACTCCCTTTAGGAAGAGATATTAATTTAAAAAGTCAAGCAATGACTGTGAAAGGTCACATATCTCCGTAAACTGATCAGTGAAATCTCAAGACAAATTTTAGTTATAGTTATGAGATTTTCTTCAGAGAGTCACAATTTCATTGGAAGCCACAACCTAATCTCATTATCTATGGTGCCTGCCTAGCATTTCCTCGGATTCTGCTGTGAGGTAAAACACCAAAAAAGTTGTCTTTCAACCTACTCAATCCTAGCTCTGGGGAAGGGGGGGTAAGTTTCTCCTTGAGGGGAGCCCCATAAAAGTGTAGGATGACTTATAGGCCATGCAATGTCCCCTGGGTAATATGGAAAAAGCATTGCATAGCCTGTAAGTCTCCGCCTCCTTTTTGGTACTTTCCTCAAGGAGAAACATTACCTATCCTCCTAGAGCTATGTTAAAGTTTTCTCACCTAAACAGTCACAACCATGCACTGCACTGATGAGGGGCAACACATCCTAAAACAGCCATCTCCAGATGGGAGACTTTCTCATAGAGAAGTTACAAAATCTCCAGTCCTGTTCCAAAGCTCTTTCATGTATTGTATGTGACCATAAGGGATGCTACTTCCAACTGGTGACACCAACCTTCCTAATCCAGAGTTAAAATGTTTCTGATGTGTCTGGCAGCCACTGATCTCCCCGTGTCTACCGACATAAGCATGCTATATGATCTGTGTTATTTTTTTTATTTCCAGTGGCAACTCTCTAACAAAACCATTTAATAAAAAATACTTGGGAATGCAGCAATTTGAGATCATATAAATAAAAATCAAATTTCATCCAAGTCACCCCTTTTATACGCAGTTCTGTCTCATTGCCATAAACACTACATGTACTTTATTTAAATCTGTGATTAAAGGGGTTGTCTCGCTACAAAGAATAGCTTTCAAATTGTAGTGAACACAAAATAAAGACATTTTCCAAACATATTGCTGTGTTCATCTGTTTTTGTTAAGGAGATACAAGTGAATTAATCACCTCCCTGGCTATTTCAGTTCCCTCAGTAATCGACCTGTGTACAGCTCTCCCCCCTGCTGTTTGTTCTATGTGATAGCAGTGAGTGACATCACACAGGTCGCGGCAGCCTTTGTGCTGAGCAGCAGTAAAAAGCTTGATTTATCTAAAGTAAACAGCACTAATTAGGGCTTTTGTTTGAGGGATCAGATAAAAAGTCCTGCTTGTAGTTTCAGAGACACTTCTGAGCTAATCTGAACTAATTACCAACTGAAAACACAGAGTTGAATACACCATGGAGCTGTATGCAAATTACAGTCATTCCTAACCAGGAAGTGACAGAGTATTTCATTCATGCATCCTATGAAACTCTGTAGGGAGACAACTCCTTTAAGGTTCAGTAAAAGTCAGAACTTACTAGATATGATGTCATCATTAGAGGATATTGTGTACCGGCCATCAAACACAAACAGTTTCCCGCGGAAAAATCCCTCTGGGAATTGTTCCAGGTATTTATGAATGCCTCCCTTAAGTTGGTATACTTCTTTTCACACAGCCTATCACAGATATAAAAGACAGTAAGACATCCGCTTAAAATAAGCCAGTGCTTTAAATTACAAAGTGGCACTATCAACAATTCACTGAATGTAAAGTTTTAACAAGAATTACTGCCCAACACATGTAGGATTATGGCTGCTGGGAAACTAACTTTCCAGCTACCTCTCTAAAAGCACCATCAGCAGAATAGAGAGGTAGGTCATAAATAGGATCCCATTTTTAAATCACCGTTGGATTTGACAGCTGGAACATTCAAAAAACCAGTAAGAAAAGCATCACCAGTATAATGGGGTAAGTATAATATATGAAGCACTATGCCAAAACAAAATCCCAAACCATAAATATAAAAAAAAAAAAAATTAAAATACTTTATTCCAAAACCACAAAAAAAATAAGTCACAAACAAGAATTAAATGGGATGCTGTACAAGGAGTGTTTGGAGCTGTAGAAATAAACTTAATTACACGAATAACAAATCATTTGTAGGGACTAAGAAAATATAAAGCCCAGACGAAGCCAGGGGTTAAGCGTGTGTCGGGGTTACGTCCTCAATTGAACAGTATTTTCGGGTCTTTGTCCTATTAGTCACATGGTTTCATAGTATTATATTAACGTTATATACATTTTATTGACTTATATGGACTTATTTTTTCTGAATCATTCTATAGTATTTGTTTTAGGTGTAATTAAATTTTTTATACAGTTGTATACATTCCTTGTACAGTATCCCTTCTTAATTATTTTTGGGACTTATTTTTTTGGGTTTTGGAACAAAGAATCTAACATTTTTTTACAACTATGAATAGGGTTGTTTTTGCATTGTGGTTATAGAACATGTTTCACAGAGCCAATTTGATATAAAATGGATTGGAAAACCATATCACAGTAACAAGGTAATCACAATTCAAAAACCAAGTCACAGACTAAAGTGAACCCTACAAGCGATATTCAAAAGTATCAACCAATCTAACATAACTTTTAATAATGACAGATAGACTAAAACAAACCTCACCCTATTAAAGACCCTACCCACTTGGCCCTAGCTTAATGGAGGACCTGCCCCAAAAGGGGCGACTCCTTTTCTATCCTTTTCTTAAATGCCCTCATTTGCATATACCTCTTCTATGATAGTGCTTGATTTATAAGAGTATAGGTAATTTTTCATTGACCTTGACTTACATTTTTTGCATTAATTAAAGCTCTTTCGTAATCTCCTTTATGGTATACGTTATATTCATTATATTTTAAATTCCCTTCTCCCTGATGATCCTGCCTTATTACAGGGGAAACACGAGCAGTGAATTCATGGGTTTATTATGTGGTATTCATGGAGAAGTACAGTTCTAGGGATAGTGACTTTATGTGCCACATGTATGAAAACTGTTTAGGTCTAAAACTCATTTTTTTTGCCCATAGGTTTATTGGGAGGTATTCGTTGAGAAGTAACGGTTTCATTATATTTGACCCACATAATTTTATTTAAAGATTGCGCACTGTATATAGTTGATTCAGCACTAATGACTACAAAGGGTCCTTTGATTATTCTTCTATGAGAATGCCTTATCAAGAGACGATAAGAGCATTCCACCATTTAAAAAGCATGTGTCAAATACGCAAGGCAAATTATGCTAAAATGTGTGCGGATTTGCTGCATGGTAATTGGTTATGTGGCACACTTCCACAGAGTTTGAACTGAGCCGTTCAAGTCTTCCTTTAATCTGCATCACCTAGCCATTCTATATAACTAGAAGCAGCGCAAGTCTGATAATAGTGATCATATCACACAATTACTTAGCGTTGATAAGTTTCAAATGTTTTTTGCTTATAGGAAACTCAAAAAAAAAATGTAAATAATGATATATATCAAACACACAACCCAAATAATCTATCTTAATATATATAAAAATATAAATATCTATATATCTATAAAAAAACAAACAGTTGGATAAAAGCACAAAAAACAGAAAGAATTAAATAAATTGAGGATATCACCTTTGACCTGAGATAAGCGGAACCACGTTCACAGCGAATTCCTCCGGTACAGTACATTAACACAGTTTTATCTTTAAAAAAGTCCAGATTTTGATCAACATAATTTGGAAAGTAGCTAAATTTCCTGATGTCTGGAGCTAGGCAGTTCTGGAACTGTCCCTAAAAGGGAACACATAAGAAAATGTATCAACTGTTTCTAATTAGGACAGTGAAAGACATCCAGAATGAAGTTCTCCATGTTAAAAAAATAAAATTATTAGTCATAATAGTTATTACTATAGTTTGCCTATTTATAGGCTTTGTTCACACATGTTCATGGCTTCTGTTTTTGCAGGATCCATTAAGGACATGAAGTGATACCTTAAAGGGACATTCTCACCACTCCTCATTATCTTATAGAGGACACAAAGGCAAAGGAACAATAAAGACTATTACAAATAACATTGCTGTTCACTGATTTTCACTTCTCTTCAGACGTTGGGAGCAGGATCTCTTATTTCCTCATTTTATGTAACACAAGTCTTCCAAATAAACGATCCACCATCTCACTGCTCTTACAGCTGAAGCAGTTGTTTAAAGAATGAATGACTCCAATCCCTGCTCTATTCCTTAACTAAAATAAATAGCTCCATTCTACATACTCACTGACAAAGACTACTAGGCGGCCTGAAGTCATGTGCCCAGCTATTTTACAAACCTCCAGCACTCACGTCACTAACCCACTTCGCTAGGTACAGCAGAGCCGATATCCGATATGTTAGACGGAAGTTTACGCCATAGTCCTAGACCCCTTGTTCATGACAATTCGATCGTGTGGGCTGAAAATTAGAGCATGCATGATCGCTGTGTGGAACCATCTGTAAGTTATAGCTGGAGCCCTGCAGCATCGGCCATGACTGGAGTTTAGCCTGATCGCCATCGATTCACCGCTTAGATACCACAGTGAGTCGTGACCACGGTAGCTAAAGGAAAAACAGAGGGAGGGGGCTCCTCAGGTCTTCCAACGTCACAAGCCCATGATTGCGATCGTGGGTTGCTAATGGCTGCCATGATGCAATGGAAGGCCAACAAAGGCTTCCGGGCTGTCAGCGTTCCAATAGCCCTGCCATATGTCCAAACAGCAGTTTACACCCACATATAAGATATTGTTGAACTTGAAAGAAATTGCGTAGTACAGTTTGTGATTGTTTTCTAGGATTCCACGTAAAAATGAACCATTTTTAGCTAAAACTGTATTTTATTGAAAAAAAAAAATTTCATTTTTACAGCTCAATGCTGAAAAAAAAAAATGTGTGAAACACCTGTGGTGTTAATATACCCACTACACCCTTGGATATATTCCATAAGGGTTGTTTCCAACATGGAGTCTTTTTAGGGGTGTTAGGGGAGTCAAATACCGCACTTGGACCACATATGGGATATTTCTAAAAAGAAGCAGAATCGGTGGAATCAATATTGAGTTGCATTTCTCTTGTCAACATCTAATGTGATACATGAAATAATGAATAAAAAAAGAAAATGTGCAAAAAAAAAGTGACATTTTAAATTTCATTGCCACTTTGCTTTAATTCCTTTGAAACACCTAGAGGGTTCATAAACTTTCCAAATTCTGTTTTGAATACTTTGTGGGGTGTAGTTTCTTAGATGGAGTAATTTAAGGGGGAGTGTCTAACAGAGGCCACCCTCAAAGCCCTTTCAGAACTGGACTGGTCCCTAAAAAAAATCTGTACTGAAAATTTTCTTGAAAATGTGAAAAATTGCTACAATATTTATAATCCCCCTAATGTCATAAAAAATAAAAAGATATTTAAAAAATGATGCCAATAACCAGTGCCATATGGAAGATGCAGTTATAACTAATTTGCGTCTGGTATAACCATCTGCAGGGGCGCCGCTAGGCAGTATTGTTCGGGGCACAAGCCCCGTACAAGACTTCCTAGTCCCCGAACCCACTCGTCTGGTTCAACCAGAGCACATCCCTGACAGTGGTGGATAAGAGAGATACAACTAAGCATGCTTCTCCCTCCACCTACAGCACATGCTGATTGTGGTGGAAGCGGCAGGGCAGCAGGGGCAGCGCTCGCGCTGTTCCCAACCCAATCAGCATGACAGCAGAGTTTACGCTGGGGAGGAACTCACGGCGCTGCTGCCCACCTGTAGTGGTGGAGAACCTGAATATCCACAGGGCTCCGACCAGAAGCATAAACATATGAGTCTCCTCACTCCCGAGGCAATAGTAAGGAGCACAAATAGAAAAAAAAAAAGTTATTAACTTTATTATTCTTTGCTACTAGCTGCCGTACAACTGCTTTGACCTGTCCGGCAGCAGCATGAGGGGTAAGTGCGACGCCGAGGCTGCAGTTGAGCAACAGGAAGGGATGTTTACAGATACAGAGCTCCTTCTCATGGATAAATACTGAATTACTGCTCTGTGTCCATCTCCAGCAGCATACAACCAGTGTAACAGCAGCTGAATGATGTCCAGATACACTGATAGCTGCTGCTGAACTGAGGACCCCACTCAGGAAAGTATCATGACCCCCCTGCGCAGGAGGCGCCACAGCCCCCACCATCACCTCTGCTGACAGTGGCATCATGGAGGAAACTCCAAGTCCCCTGGGACGCAGTGCAATGTACAGTGCAATGGACAGTCCAGACAGTGTGATTTTATGGATTAATTGTTAAGCTGCAAATGTGTGGTTTGTGTGCATGTAAATATATAGTAAGCAAGATATATTTTGTAATGATATGTAAAATATAATATATATATATATATATGTACATACACTCACACACACTGGCCCATGCCCCACCCACTGTGATCCCCTAGCTCTCTTACACTATTCGCAGCCCACATGGTTGTCCACCCTGAACCACTACTCATTGCCACCACAATTGTTATTCCCTCAAAACTTTCCTTTCTCTACATGTCCTCGACTTTGTTCCACAACCCTCTCCCCACAGAGTCTTGCACCTTTCATACCTCTTTCACCCCACTTGCTGCCCCATCACACAGCCATTGCTATGCTGTTCCTCTTCTTAACCAGACATTCTTGTCCATGTCTTCCTCATTTCACGAAACTAGTCCATTACCATTTGCTCCCGAACAAAGCCCATTCCCATCTGTCGCTCTGCCTCTAGCCTCTCCACAAAACCTGTTTAGTTCTTTCTCCCTCGTTCTGTTTCCTCTCTGTATTCCCTTCATCCATAACATTCTTGGCCACCTAATGTTTCCACGTTGCCCCCACAGAGCAACATTTTAATCCACCTAAGCCCATATTTTCTTTCCATATGCTCTGTTTCATCAAGTACTTTCTGATTCCTCAGCCCAACTTCTCCCCGTTAGTGACAGTCTTGCCCTTTAGGGCATGTCCCACACTGTCACGGGATTTTTTCCCGCCGGCGTTTTATTTTCCTGCCCGGCTGTCCCGGCTGCAAAACATTCAACAAGCGATAACAATCTACCGTATGGTTTTCAAATATGAATCTGTTGCTTGTTAATGTAAAGGGGGGAGGGCTCAATCGCGGAGAACAAGCCCCGCCCCCACTCTCCTCCCCCCCCCCCGCACGCCGTGTGGGACGACCGCAAACAAGACAAATACCGCCAGGTAAAATAAACGGAAATTGGCCTCTGCAGGTGGGGTACGCAAGCCCTAAACGTCTCCCCTTAACCAAAATCGCTATAGAGCCCATGAAACTGCCGAGACGTGGCACGGTACTGCAGTCAACAGTAAAGTTAATGTATATGTAGAAGAAGTGGCCACCTCATAAAGAATAAAAATTATCTAAGAGCTCGCTAGGCGCCCCTATAAGATAAAAAAAATACTTATATTTTACCTGTCCCCAGTTAACCGAAGCGTCACTCCAGCTCTTCTGTTAAGACATGCAACGCTCTCCGAAATGTGGATGCCACCCGCTGTGGCAGCTGAATGGTGCAGTGGTTACATGCCTCTACTTACGACACCATTCAAAAAGAACCGTTCCAAAATGTGATGTAAGTTAGTGGCACTGACTACTGCTCCCATACAGTTGCCCCATATGGGGCGCATTACCGCACAGTCTATGCCCAAAAAACACTGTGTAAGGTTCTCACAACATAATGTCTGTCCGTACTTCAGCGCTTAATTTGCCTCCTTACATACGAGCCAACATTAAGAATTTATAGCTCACACTGAGCACCATGAACACTTGTTTATGTGGGAAAATAAATATCAAAAGGAAACCACAATCTCTTATCAGAATGCGAGGCAAAGAGAAAAAAGCCACAGATATACAATTACCCGCAATGAACAACGATTAAAGCTAAAAACCACTAGCAAAATACACAATGCCTAGGGGTACAAAAAACACAAAAATAAACCTTTAAAATAAAATCGATTAAAAATATATCAGCAAAGCCAGCAGAGTAATCGCCCCAAAAGGGGGCGGCCCCTGCGCATCGAACAACCCTACCTATATCCTATAAAAATATTTAACAAAACACAGTACAAAAATAAGAAAGAAGGACCGAAAAATTGACCAAATTCCAAAATATAACAGTGAAGGCACACCAACAATATACTACAACACCATACACATATACTAAACCAAAAAATACAGTCCACTATTCCTCCCGATGCCGTTTCTTTCCCACCATGGTGTGGGTTCATCAGGGATTACAAGATAAGTAAATACAAAAAGAGTATATAATGCATACGCTCCCTTAGAAGTAATGATACAGTGCAATAGCCAAAAACAGTGCCCAGGATCCTGTGAGATTAAGCAGAGTTAAGCGCAAGATAAATTGATTGTCGACGTGTAAAAGTGACAACAGCCAGGAAATCCAAACCAGGCCCCTTATAAATGCGTCTCCCCCCAAATAAAGAATAAAAAGCGCTTACCATTGAAACACTGAGGCAGGCGTCCAGAGACGGAAGCGGCAGTGCATAGAGAACAAGATAAGCGTCCGGAAGTTAACCAAAGCGCACGGCGCCGGAGTAAACGCCAGTCGCCCCAACATGGTGAAAACATCAGTCGTTTGCCAAGATATGGACGCTCATGCGCAAAAGCAGGATCGCCATACGAACGTACTGAGGCAGCGTCCAGAACGAAAGCGTCAGATGTGCATATAACAAGATAGCGTCCGGCAGTTATCAAAGCGCACGCGCGATGTACACCAAGGAGCGCCCACGATGTGAAACATCAGTCTTTGCCATAGATATGGCGCGCATGCGGCAAAAGCCGGATTCGCAGGACCAAACTACAAAAAGTAAAAAGAGGAGCTGTGGGCCAGCCGCAAAGGAGCAAAGTACCTTGCATAAAAGAAAGCAGATGTCAACAATAGCCCGGCATATACACAAGGATACGGCAATAAAACACCATCTGTGCACACAGGGATAAAACAAATAGAACATGTCCCATACAGGCCTAAAAGCTGGGGAAAGTATAAGGGTCCAGTAGAAAAGGATGTAAAAACAAAGGTTACAAAGTATCCAAGCTGACAAGATAGGAGCCAAAAAGGACATTGATATAAAGTATGCGGAATAATGCCCACAGGTGTTAACTCAAAGATTATTAGAATATAAAGAGAAATGTAACAATGTCAAAAATAAAGCAAAACCTGGCATGATTAAACATATATCAATACATCCAAAAAAACATGTCAGATGACCCACACATCGGTAAGAAAAACGAATCCTGTACTGCATGACAATGAAAAGAAATCTAATCAATATATTTGTAACCAGATGACAATATAAAAGGCAAAAGATAATTTTAAGATAAACAGAGGTCATTCAATAAATGGTGTGTAAGTTGAGAAGCAATTTCATTAGCCATGTGGCTGGAAGGGTTCTCAGGATATGAAAATCCATGGGCCTCTCTTGAAGCAATTTATTTTAAATCAAATCCCCCTTATGAGGGGAGGGAGCAACAACCTCAATGACAGAAAAGGTGATGGATTGTGGGTTACTAGAATGGTATGTGTTCATATGGTGTGCCAGGGAAGTGTCCCGGCGGTAATAAAAAATTGCTTCAAAGAGAGGCCCACTGGATTTTCTACCTGAGAACCCTCCAGCCACATGGCCTGAATGATTGCTTCTCACTTACACCGTTTATTGATTGACCTCTGTATTATCTTGAATATCTCTCTGCTTGTCATCTCGTTCATCTGTTACAATATATTGATATGTATTTCTTTTTATTGTCATGCATTATAGGATACGTTTCTCTTACCGATGTGTGGTCATGTGACACTTTTTTTGAATGTATTGATAGATGTTTAATCATGCCAGGTTTTTGCTTTATTTTTGACATTGTTACATTTTTCCTTATATTCCGATAATCTTTATGAGTCAATATCTGTGGGCATTATTCCGCATACTTTATATCAGTGTCCTTTTTGGCTCCTATCTTGTCAGCTTGGATCTCTTGTAACCTTTGTCTAACATCTTTTTCTACAGGTACCCTTATACTGTCCCCTGCATTTAGGCCTGTATGGGCATTTTGTATTCTGTTTTACCCTGTGTGCACAGAGGTGTTTATTGCCGTATCCTTGTGTATATGCGGCCCTATTGTTGACAACTGCTTTCTTTATGTAAGGTACTTGCTCCTTTGCGCAGGCCCACAGCTCCCTCTTTTTCTTTTTAGTACGTTTGGTCCAGTGATCCTGCTTTTGCGCATGCGCGCCCATATCTATGGCAACGACTGATGTTTTCACCATGTGGGGCGCCTGGTTTACTCGCGCGTGCGCATTGGTAACTTCCGGACGCTATCTCGTTACTATGCACGCTGCCGCTTCCGTCTGGACGCCCGCCTCATTGATTTTTATGTACGTTCGGTCTGGCGATCCTGCTTTTGCGCATGTGCGCCCATATCTATGGCAACGACTGATGTTTTCCCACCATGTGGGCGCCTGGTTTACTCGCGCGGGGCGCATTGGTAACTTCCGGACGCTATCTTGTTAATATGCACGCTGCCGCTTCCGTCTGGACGCCTGCCTCCGTGATTTCAATGGTAAACACTTTTATGCTTTATTTGGGGGACGCATATATAAGGGGCCTGTTTGGATTTCCTGGCTGTTGTCACTCTCCACCGTTGACAATCATTATCCTGCGCTAACTCTGCTAATCATCACAGGATCCTGGGCAACCTGTTTTTGGCTATTGCCACTGTATCATATTCTAAGGGACGTAAGCATTTATATACTTTTTTGTATCTACATATGATGTACTCCCTGATGAACCACACCATATTGTGGGAGAAACGCGTCGGAGGAATAGTGGAATAGTGTATATTGTTGTATAAGTGTTTGGTGTTTGTATTTATATTGTTGGTGTGCCTTCACTGTTATATTTTGAATTTGGTCACTTTTTACGTCCTTCTTTCTTCTTTTTGTCCTGTGTTTTGTTAGATATTATAGGATATAGGTAGGGTGTTCCTGTGCGGGGCCGCCCCTTTTGGGGCGATTACTCTGCTTCTTTGCTGCTATTTTTAATCGATATTATTAAAGGTTATATTTTAGTGTATTTGTACCCTAGGCATTGTGTATTTTGCTAGTGGTTTTTCTCGAGAATAAATATGAGTAAGATCCATAGATGGAAGCGCTGGCTACAATTTTTCCTCTGTAAAAATACATCCGCAGTTCATGTGAAAAATGCCGCGTGAACCCAGCCCTTATAGAGAAAAAATTTTAACAAAAAGGGGCCGGGCCCCGGGTGTTTTGGGACCCTAGCAACGCCCCTGACCATCTGTCTTACACACAGAAATTTTTGACCTTTGAAAATGGCAATATTTTTCAAAATGTTCACAACATTTTGATATTTTTCATAAATAAACAACATAGGGACCCAAATTGATTACTAACTTAAAGGGGTTGTCTCACTACAACGATTGCTTTTTATGTTAAAAAGTCACTTTGCAATAAATGTCCATTAACAGTGTCCTACCTATTCCTAGATATTCCATCTTGTATGGGCTGCATCAGCTCTTCAGGTCACTATAGCTACAGACCTGTTTGATCTCTCCTGATAGGCTGTCACAACTGGTCGCTATAGCTACAGACCTGGCTTCTACTGCAGCCTAGTAGAAGCCAGTAAACATGCCCCTGAATTCAAAGTGAAACCAAGAAACCAGGACTGAGGTAAGATGAATCAATGTAGTGAGACAACTCCTTTAAAGCACAGAGAAAACAATCTCTGAATCAACTGGATAGGTAAAAGTATCAAGAAGTTATTCCCACATTAAGTGAAACATGTCAGATTAAAAAAAATGGGGCACTGCCATAGAGGTCAAAACTGGCTGCGTCTTTAAGGGGTTAATCACTGTTTTAGAACCGCCCACAGCCTAACCAGGAGGTGGGAGCCTAAAGCTACCTGTGTCTCTGTAAAACAGCAGGATGAGACAACCCCTTTAATAACTCATGGACGTATTAGGTTTATTTATTTTTAATTAGAACAGAATACAAGGAGGAATTAATAAAAAGTAAGCTATGAATATTTTTAGCAGACAAAAATAAATTGACTTGCTTTGAAATAAGTATTAAAAAGGGTGTTCCCATCTCGCACTTTGATGGCATATCAATAGGACATGGCATCTAATTAAGACACTTGCGGGTTCCAGAGGTGGAACCTGCACGTATCATGGGAACTAGCCCCGAAAATGTAAATTAAGGGTGCGTTCACATGGCACTGACAAAATACTGACTGGTATTTTGTCTCTTTTTTGTACGTAGGGTGGCGGCTTCTGTCTACAGTTTGCGGATTCAAGCTGTCCCTCTTCACATCCACATGTTCATGTTGCGCCCGAAAACTGGGCGGAACAATGAACATGTTCTAAGTTTTTCGTTACGCCGACGGTGTAAAAAACTGTCTGGCGGAAAATCTGTGCAGTGTGGACTACTGCACGGATTTTCTATTTAAGTCTGTGTGGATGGTTGACAGTCGGTTTTCAAATCTGAAAAACGTCTGTAAATCGGTCTGAAAACCAGTGCCGTGGGGACATGCCCTAATAATGGAGAGCCACTCACACTTACGTACAACTCTCAATTCTGTTCCATGAGAGTTCCAAGTACAGGCAGTCCCTGGGTTACGAACGGGATAGGGACTGTAGGTTTGTTCTTAAATTGAATTTGTATGTAAGTCAGAACAGGTAAATTTATTAAATGTAACTCTAGCACAAAATTATTTTTTTTTAGTTTTTGATAGTGCAGGGAAGGGTTTTTACATTTGTTTTGCTGTCTGCACCCCTGTTAAGATGATTTTACCTCATTTGCTGATGTGGCATGCTGGAGCTTGTCATTCTACAGCTACTAACTGTTGTGGGACATGGAACTACAAGAGCCACCATGCCCCATAAGTCTTCGTTTGTGACAGATGTAAGTTGTAACGGTGTAAGTAGGGGGCTGCCTGTACATCCTAACAGCTCATCTACTATATGAGTATACTTGGTTACAGTTAGTCTTTTTTTTTAAACAATATTTTACTGTGGGAAAAGTGGTTCAGATACACAATCAGATACATTGAAATTTCATACAAAAGAATCACTTCCAAATATGTATCCACACATCACAGAGTGAATAGTCCTATAGAGAAGGTCATTTTAAATGTATTAGTATATCTTGAGCATCTGTCAATATATCCCCTTCTTTACTCAGATTTCACAGAGAAACCATTTTTCTTAGATCGTGTTGAATGGTTTAAAATAGTTTGCACTCATCAAAACTACAGCAGTGTCGTTAGGTACTGAGAGATTCTCACCATTCCGGTTATAGATACATACTATTTTGCTTTCATAGAAGTTGCGGCAGTCTAATAAAATGGTGTCCCTTTCTTCTTCAGAGGCAGATAAAAACTGTTCCACTCTTTTATGAAACTCCTCCGGACTAAGATGTGTGGCTGAAGTAATGAAAAAGAAGTTTGTGTGAGACTTGCATGCATACAGTATCCTACAATATATTAGAAGTCATTACATTTTGGATTATGCTTAACATATTTAAAAGTTTAAATGTAACTGTATTATTAGTGAAACCTGTATTTTTAAATTATGTCTTTTTCAGCATATTATTTTACAATATAGACCTATAATTAACAAAACCATTGTAATTTCTATCATCCGTTTTGGGTTATGAATTTACAATTTCTTCATAGCCTGCTCCAACAATGCATTTGGTGGGAGGGATTTCTAGCACTTCCCTAGATGATCACAATACTAAACCATTAGAAATATGTATTAGCCATAAAATTAAATTATCACTAAATATGTGTAATTCCTCCTTGTACCACCAAAACAGATCTACCCTGGTGTGACATGGACTTCAAAAGACCTCTGAAGGTGTGCTAGCTGCATTAGGCACCAAGATATTAGCAAAATAGACAAAAATTAGCCGGGACCTCCAAATAAAAAAAGACATTGATGCAAACAGTTGTGGCTGTAGCACAAAAATCTAATTCTCCAATACAAGAATACAGCAGGCACTAAAACCCAGGCAAACACTGAATCCATGGAAAAGTCTAAACTGCATTACTGCTATGTTTGTAGTGCACATTTTGATCAAATGGTGTGTGACCACCTACCATGCAACGTAAATTTATCAGTTGGGTCATTAGTTATAGATACCCTTCTTTTTGTGATTAAAGTCGCTATAGTTTCAAGGCAACAGGCTCCATTCACACAGATTTAAAGGACCTCCCATCTGCCTGCCTGTCTGTGTGGTGACTTTGGCACCAATGAGAGGCAAAAGTATAAATAGAGACCCACCTGATGAGGTTACTCGGATGAATTTGATCAAAATATGCACTAAAAAACTCACTTTTATATATGCAAAAGCGATAGCAGTAATGCAGTTTATAGTGTTCCACGGATTAAATGTCTGTGTTGGTTTTCATGCCTGCTGGGTGATGCTGGATTTTTTGTGACGCAGAAGATCCTTTAAGCCTGTAAATTGCAAAGACTGGCCTCCATGGATTGAACTTGTTTTCCAAGCACATTCCACAGATGAGATGGCAAGTTGGAAGGCCAACACCTTAAACTATTTGTCTTTCAAACATAACTAGTACGTGTCAAAGTAACATCCGCAGGAATGCAGAACATTGCCCAGAGCAGCACACTGCCTCCGCTGGCTTGCCTTCTTTCTATAGTGCATCCTTGTGGCATCCCTCTTCCACGTAGGCAATAAATATGCACCTGACCAAAGACATTATTTAAAAGAAGGAGCTGGCTCCATTCCGGGCTGTTTAACCTTTTAGACGCTGCGGCATCTAAATGAATGAGAAATGGTGCCGTGTACCGTTTCTCACTCCGATCGCAAGATCCCGATCGGTTTACATGGTACCTGGAAGCCTTCTTAAGGTTACCGTCGCCACTATCCAGTTTTACTACTTCCAGGCAGGAAGTTGTAAAACCGCCATATTAGTACACGATATTACATTGCTTACGCAATTCAACAGGCTGTATTAACAATCGCGCTCCCTAGTAATCAAGCAACCTAGGAGGACTCCGTGTTAAAGTAAAAAAATAATAAATAAATATATATATATATATATATATATATATATATATATACATATATAATATATATATATATATATATAATATATATATTATTTTTATTTTTTTTTAAGTATAAAACATAAATACACCTCCATTTTGCCATTTCAAAATAATAAATCAAAAAACTTGTCCGTAAAAGTCCAGTCTCTTAAAATATAACATCATTTTAATTACACCATAAAAGGAAAAAATTGCAAATGCCAAAATTGCAGGTTTTTTTTGGTCCTTCCATGTCCCCTAAAAATTGGAATAAAAGTGATTAAAATGTCCCATGAATTCCAAAAAAACTCATTTCTCCCAGCAAGGATTTAAGCTGCAGGACACAGAGGTTCATTCTAACCAGCAGCAAACAAACAGTGTCTTAGATTATCCTCTTCCCTGATACTGTGCCACACCAAAAAGATTGTTACCAGAGGACTACATGGAGAAGCTTAAAATGGGTTGTTCACTACATATTGTTTTTATTTATTATGTATATCATAAGAAATCATACAATTCTCTAATATACACATATTAAAAATTCTGCTCCGATATCTCTTTTATACAAATGTATTAGGCCTCTATCTGGAAATAAAAAAAATGGTATTGCCTACATTCCTGTCCATAGTAATGGCTCCCATGGACTTAGCATGGCATCAGTCATGTGATCCTCTGGCACCCAGTCAGCAGTAGGGTTACCTGACATTTATAAGATGACTAGGAATAAAGGTGCAATAATTATTATTAATTTGGGATTTACAAGTATGACTGCTGTCACTATCGGGATATAAGGTAGTTAATAAAGTTAACTTTAAAACAAAACAAAAAAATCAGAAAGGTAAGAGAGAAAAATGAAATGTGTTTTTTTCACAGACCTTGACAGACATGATAAGACGCAGCTGGAGGTAGTAATAATGGAGAAGTTCTGTTCAAAAAAACTACTGCTGCCTGGATACTGGAGGGGGGGGGGGGGGGAAGAGGGTCACATGACTTTATTGATACAGTTACTCCATGGAAGCCATTACTATATACAAGAATGAGGACTATACAAAAAAGAAAAGGGAATGGTGTCTAGCATCCAATGAGAAAAATTAAGTACAAATGAGAGCTATGGGTGGCATGTATGAAATCTGGCGTGTAAACGCCAAATTTTATGTGCATAATAGCCTATAATGCGCCTGATTTATGAACCCGCTATACAGCAGGTCATAAATCAGGCGCATGCTAGCACTCGGGTGACATTTCTGGATTAGGTATACCACTTTGAAAGTGCTCTACCTGTTCCAGCTGTAATGTGCCTAGAAATGCCATAGCGAAGCTATAAATTTGTAGCTCCGTTTGGTTGTAGGGCGCCCCACCTCCGGCACGCCCCCCCCCCCCAAATCAGGCGCATTACAAAGTGCCGCGGGCGCTATGTAATGCGCGTGATAATGGCATATGGGAGGGATTTGAGTGAAGCGAACAGGGCTGCGTCTGATATCGGGCTGAAAAGACGCCAGATATCTGGCACAGCCCCGTACATACATGCCACCCTATATGTTTATAGTCTCATGTCCTCCAGATGCATTTCAAGCCTCTATGCAATTTTGTTTTCTTTCAAAAAGGGGCCTACTGTTTGGTATAAAAAGTACAGGAGCAGAATTTTTCACACATGTACATTAAAAAATTGTATGACTTCCTATTACAGGAACAACCCCTTTAAGGCTTGTATTTTCTAATGGCATAAAAGAACATGCCAGATAACTGGATTTCGGAGGATGTGTTTTTTTTATTTTTATATCAACATACCTGTGGCTTTATAGCTAACTCTGTTTGGATCAACACCCATCGGCACGATTTCATGGAAAACTCCTACACGAAGATCAGGAAAACAGTGAGCTCCACCATCACTTCTCTGCAAAATCCACATAGAAATTATCAGTAAAACTATTAAAACTGCAACAAAAATGTATCAAGTATATATGATAGTGACAGAAATAATCAATACAATAGAACTGAAATAAGTATGGTGCAATGTTATTTCCAAGTCTGCTAATTATCAATGGAGGATGACCTTGCATGCTTGGCTGTGGCTCAGTAGTCCAACCATACTTATGACATACCGCTTTAGACACAAACCTCTAATCTTCATGTATTTCACCAACAACGATCTTTCCAGGGCTTTCTTGAAATTGTTGTGAACACAAGCACACGATACAGGGGAAGCTTACAGACAAGACCCTCAATTAAAACAATTAGGGTATGTCCCCACGGCACGGGTTTTTGGCCGGTTTTTCAGCCAGTTTGCGGTTTTTCAGACCGCCTGAAAAACCGGCCGAAAATGGTGCTCTATGGAAAACCCGTGCAGCAGTCCCCAGTGCACGGGTTTTCCGTCCGGTGGTTTTTCCGCCCACGGTCTACAAGCACAATCTTCCGTCCGGTTTCCGGACAGAATCTGTGCTTCTCAATGTGAAGGCCCCCCTTCACATTGAGACCGACCGGTATTTGTCCTGGGCCGTGGGAACGCACCCTAAGACTGTTAGCCCCTCGAGTGGTGGCTGCTGGAGTCCATGATTTCAAGATCTGACTATATAGTGGGTGCCCTTTCTCAAGAAAAGCAACCCCCCCCCCCCCAAAAAAAAAGTAAAACAACTCTCCAATCCCAGGATCGATTAATAAACTACATCATATTATTCCCTTAAAGAGGTTGTCTCATTACAAAGATTAGCTTTCAACATGTAGGGAACACTAAATAAAGGCGTTATATATATATATATATATATATATATATATATATATATATATATAATATATATTTATATTTGTTGAATACAAGTGATTTTATCTATCACCTTCTGAGGGCTTTCTGGTTTCTCTAGTGACGACCTATTTGCCTCTGCTGTTTGTCTTATCTGATAGCAGGGAGTGACATCATCACACAGATTGCTGCACAGAACTGCAGCAGCCTGAGAGCTTGTGTGTTTTCTGATCTTTGAGACAAAAAACACTAATTACTATTGTTTACTTTAGCTGTCAAGATTCTCTGGACCTGGTGGCAGGAGATTGTTTATCTAATCTAGACTAATTAGCAGAAGTCTGAATACATGGAGCTCATATGCTAATTACCCACAGCTTGACCAGAAAGTGACAGGATGCATGAACGAAAGCTGCTGTTGACTCTATTAAAGACAGTAAGTTGAGATAACCCATTTAAGGACAAAGCCATTTTTATAATTTTGTTCACTATCACATAACAAGAGCTGTACTAACTTTTTTTATTTTTCTTGTCGACATAGCCATATGAGGGCATATAGATAGTTTTATTTCTTAATATCCCCATTTTGCATGCATATAACTTATTGATAAACTTTTATTACTCTTTCAGGTAAGAAGGGAAAAAAAGCAGTAATTCCGCCACTTTTTTTTTGGGGGGGGGGGGGGGTTTGGATTTTAAATTCAAGCCACTCCCCATATAGCTAACATACTGTGATAACTTTATTCTCTGGGTCAGTACAATTAAAGCATTACCATATTTAAATTGTTTTTTCAAATTTCTTTTCACATTTCCACATTTTGTACAACAAAAACACATTCATTAGAGTGTTTCCATATTTCAAGACCTATAACCTTTTTATTTTTCGGTTGACAGATCTGAATAAGAGCTTTTCTTTTTGCGAGATAACTTAAAGGGGTTTTATCGTTACAAAGATCATGTCTCAGATTATGGGGACAGTAAAAATAAGCACTTTTGTAATTGGGTTGCATTACTTCTGTCACTTGGTTTAGCAGATATAAGCATCTCTGTAAAACTGTCTTCTATTTCTGCTGTTGCTGCTCAGAACGCCCCCTGGTCGATTGTTGCACCCTAGACTGTGATTGGCTGGCTGACATTTCATTCAGCCTGTTGGGATACGCCCCTAGACAGGAAACGCCCTGGTTACGCCCCCTGCACTGTGATTGGCTGCCTGCACACTGTGTTTACTCCCCTCTGAGCTGTTAAAATCGATAGTGAAACCAAGGTCTGCTGGCTCTATACACATCTCCCAGCTTTAGGGTCAATGTTCTGGGCACTTACTGCCTGTTTAAGGGGCTTTTGCCAAAAGGTTGATTAACCTCCTCACAGATCCAGTCCTTAAGCTGCTACTTGGAAAAGAAGGCGTTCTGTTCCTCAGATTGAATGCAAGCCCCGCCTCCTTATGATGTCATCACCTGTAGTGTATAACATAAGGATTCAACACTGCATCTGTATAAGCTGCTTATATAGTGCAGTGCTTAGGTGATTAACCCTGCAAGACAGAGGTTGGGAGTTCAAGCCCCATCAGTTGTTTTGTTTTTTTTTTCTTTAAAATTTGTACACATATGTAAAGATATGCAAATATATGTGTAGACATCTATAATTTTATTCATATACACACACAAAGCTCCCCTATATAGTGTCCTATCCTTCGTCCACAAGCACTTCAACTACGTGATAACAAGATATATTCTGGGATGAGACTGTATTAGGGACCTGTATGTGATAATATCATTATGAGATTGACTATATATTTTAGGTCTCTACATAGGTAGATTTAGGGGAAAAAAAAAATACCTGTGAGGACTAGAACTCCAAACCCTTCGTTATTAATAGAATTCTATCATGCTGCTTAACCTCTATCACACCAGCCAAGTTTAGTTACAAGCTGACTGGGCTTCCTCTCAAAGCTGATTTGCTGCAGACATGACAGGCAGGAGGCTACAGAGATGTTATATCCAGACACTTTGCTCCCTGCTTTAACAAAATGATGAGTCACAGTCTTCAGGTGAGGGAGACACGCCCCTGGGGAGAGACCGCCTGCTGAACAGGAGAGACACGCCCTGTTTCAAATCAATCTGAGAAAATTAGCTGAACAGCACGAGCTGCTCAAACGATAACACCTTTAACGTTCTTATTGGAACCATTTCAATGACCACTTTTTGATCGCTTCTGTATTTTGAGAAGTTAGCAAAATGAAATTTAACAATTTTATGTTCATCATGTGAGAATAATAGGATATATTATAGTTGGTTATTACGGCTGCAGGTGCCAATTGATAGGGAATCTTTTTTTTTCTCTGTCTTACTTGGGATTTATTTCATTTAGTTTACTATTATCGTTTAGATGGTTAATGCACCGAATCTTAGACAGGATATGATCAGTGGAGAAACTGAGCTCTGTGATATATAGGTTTCGATGAGGGTGAGAAGCTGAGCTCTTTATATAGGTTAAGGTGAGGAGAAGTGGTCTGGATATTCCTTTATATCATAGTTAGGTAAACAGCCCGATTCAGGTGCTCACCAATTAGCCATCAGAGAATCCACATAAGCCACTCCCCCTTCCGCCCCGCACACTCATAACATGTCCTGCTAAGCTGCCCCATGTTCTGAGCAAAAAACCTTCAGTAAAATTCGCCATCTCCATAAGGTTGGCCCCATCTTAACGTTGCCCGTGCCAATGCACTGCCCACCAAAAACACCCCAGCCCTGACGTGATGGAGACTATCCCGCTCCACAAAGCACTTCCAAAAAGTGATACAATGCTATTTCTGGGGGATGGAATGATTTTTGGGGAGCCCTGTTGTTTAAAAAAATCATTATAGAGATTGACATTATATTTTAGGTCTCTCACATATGTGTAGAAAATTAGGGGGGAAAAAAAAAATACCGTGAGGGATGACTCCAAACCCCCTTTTTTTGTAAAAGCAAAAGCTACCATTTCTCTACCTTCCCACCACCCCAAGTTAGTTAAAGTGAGCAGGGCCTTTCTCAAAGCTGATTTTCTGCAACTAAACAGGCAGGGGCTAAGAGATGTTATTCCAAAAAACCTTCTGCATCCCTGCTTTAAAAAAAAATGTGATTACAGTTCTTCAGCGGGGGGGACACGCCTCCTGGAGGGAGAACGCCTGCGACAGGGGGGGACAGCCCCTGGATTTCAAAATCAATCTGAGAAAATTAGCTGAACAGCACGAGCAGCTCAAACGATAACACCCCTTTAACGTTCTTATTGGAACCATTTTACATGACACTTTTTGATCGCTTTCTGTTATTTTTTTGAGAAGTTAGCAAAAAATGAAATTTTAACAATTTTTATGTTCATCATGTGAGAAATAATAGGATAATATTATAGCTTGGGTTATTACGGCTGCAGCGATGCCAATTATGAATAAGGGAATTTTTTTTTTTTCTTGTCTTACTTGGGATTTATTTTCATTTATGGTTTACTATTATCGTTTAGATGGTTAATGCGACCCGATCTGAGAGCAGGATATGATAGAGGGAGAAAGCTGAGCTCGGTGATATATAGGGTTATATGATAGAGGGAGAGAAGCTGAGCTCTGTGATATATAGGATTATATGATAGAGGGAGAAGAGCTCTGTGATATACAGGATTATATGATAGAGGGAGAAGAGCTCTGTGATATACAGGGTTATATGATAGAGGGAGAGAAGCTGAGCTCTGTGATATAATAAATTGGTTTTTGTATATAGATTATGAGAGGAAGCAGAAACTGAGCTCTGTGATATAGAGGGTAATAGATAGAGGAGAGAAGCGGAGTTCTGTGATATATAGGTTATATGATAGAGGAGAGAAGCTGAGCTCTGTGATATATAGGGATATATGATAGAGGAGAGGAGCTGAGCTCTGTGATATATAGAGTTATATGATAGAGGAGCAGAGCTGAGCTCTGTGATATATAGGATTATATGATAGAGGGAGAGAAGTTAGCTCTGTGATATATAGGGTTATATGATAGAGGGAGAGGAGCCCTGTGATATATAGGGTTATATGATAGAGGGAGAGGAGCTCTGTGATATATAGGGTTATATGATAGAGGGAGAGGAGCTCTGGGATATATAGGATAGTGGAGAGGGGCTGAGCTCTGTGATATATAGGGTTATAATGATTACCCTACCACTGGCAGGCCCTAAAAAGCATACAAAGAATTCAGACCTAGGAGCCTTCATTAGGACCCCAGCTACCATATAAACCCATCGGCTCTCTGTGACACATTTCGGGGGATGCCAATAGGGTGAGACAGGGAACCCCCTTCCTCTAAAACCACTTAGATGCTATGATCACAATTCACTGTGGTATTTAAGGGATCTGAGACATGTCCCCTCTTTACCATCACAGATGCGTTTTGGCTGTTAAACATCTGAGCCTCTGTTTCATCCAGCACAGGACACTGATACCAGCTCATTGATAAGACATATTGTGGTCCTCAAGTGGTAAAGCACAAGCACTGTAGAGACGCATCTAACAATTAGCAGTGACTTTATCACTGCCGGCAATGACAGACGCAGCGGCGTTGACATGAGAGATCGCCGCTGCGTGTTTGCATTGCTCCTGTCGGGTCCGTCTTTCAGATGCGATCCAAGAAATGACATGCAATTCTTTGATCGCATCCGCAAGACGGACCCGACAGGCGCGATGCAAACACACAGCGGCGATCACTCATGTGAATGCCGCTGCGTGTCTCTCATTGCCGGCAGTGACAAAGTCACTGCTAATTGTTAGATGCGTCTCTGGGTCCGTTCTGATGGACCCAGAGACGCATCAGAAAAGCGTATGTTCATACGGAGTGAAGACGCCGTGTGAACATATCCTAAAACAGAGGATATAAAAATCATGTGCACAACTTTTTAATAAACAAGACTGAGTGCACTGACATTTTGGATACGTCTCTCGTTCTTTCACGTACATGCAAATACACATTTCTGGTTTAATTTGGATACCACACAACAAGGTTAGCAGGACCTTGGAAGCCTCCATATCATCAGCAAAATGCAGCGCTCATTTTCCGCAACATATCAGCAACCATAATCTTAAATCATACCTTAAAATCTTCCAAGCCCATCTGTTTAAACAAAGGGTGTGAGAGCATTGTGTGGATATAAAGTTTGGTGGAAACTTTGCTGCCTCCCACTGTTCCATTGATTCCTTCTGTAGCTATGCGGATCTAGAAACAGACAATCATTAAACAATGGCAAAAAGACTACACTAGACAGACAGAACTGTTCTAGGCAAATCTGGATGTTAGATTTCAGTACGTCTCAAGTGTATCGCTAGTTTATGCCAAAAAACTCCCATATGTGCTCTGAAGACGTTTAATGAAGCGGGCATTTTTGGTTTTTTCATTCCTGCCAGCCACAATGTGTTTTTTTTCATTGAAATAGCCGTATGAAGGCTTGTATCTATTTTTCAGTGGTATCATTTAAATCCCTAAATAATAAAAGATCTAAAAATTGTTTGTGGTGCAGAACAGAAAAAAAAAAAAAAGCAAGAAAAAAAAGCAAACTGGCTTTTTACATAAATTACATTAACTTTATTCTGCAGGTCAGTATGAAACCAGGGATACCAAATTTATACAGATATCACTATAATGTACTACTTTTAAAAAAAATAAAATAAAATATTATAAATATTATATATATATACATACTACATATATATATATACACACACTAGTATATATTATATATATATATATATATATATATATATATATATATAATATGTTTTTTTTTTTTTTTTTTTTTTTTTTTAATTGATTTGCATCTCCATTTCCTGAGACCAATAAAGTTTTTAATTTTCTGTTATTAGATGCTATGAATGGCCTGATTCCGGCATCTAAGTGGTTAAAGGAGTTGTCTCCCTACAGAGTTTCATAGGCTGCATGAATGAAATACTCTGTCACTTCCTGGTTCAGACTGACTAATTTGCATACAGCTCCGTGTTTTATTCAACACTGTGTTTTTCAGTTGTAATTAGATCAGATTTAGGCTTTAACAGAAAAAAAAAAAATAACGGCTGTTTTTGAAACTATTTTTAGCAGAAGGCTTTATCTGAACCCTAACAACCAATAAAAAAACCACACAAAAAAAAAAGGGGGGGAGGTGGTCCCTTTTTTTAAATTGTTACTTAAAAAAGTAAAATTTGCTTGGTTTTAATTTTTTGTTTTTTTATGGTATTTATTATCAAGCATTCTCCTCCCTAAAAACTTGGGGTCCAAGAACAGGAGGGCAAACACAGAGAGGGGGGGGGATGCTGAGACCTGTGTGAATGACATCACTCACCTGCTTCACATTGAACTACAGCAGGGGAGGAAGAGATAATTACACAGGGTTCAGTTTTAACGAGAGAAACTGATATAGCCATTGAGGTCTAAATTTCACTTGTATCTCCTTAAGGAAAACAGATGAACAAAGAAATATATTTGGAAAATGTCTTTATTTTGTGTTCCCTACAATTTGAAAGCTATTCTTTGTAGCGAGACAACCCCTTTAATTGGTCGGGGTTGTAACAGGTGGCACACGCCAGGTACAGAGTGGACTAAATATTTGAAATTGCCCCGTACCTTCTTAAAGGGGTTTTCTCACAATGCAGCTTCAGTCACAGCCTGCTTTTCTTTCACACTGCTCTCCTCAGGCTGTGGATGATTCTATAGCGGTGATTAGCATATTTAGCCTCTCTCTGTAACTAGCTGAGACTTTACAAAGAGCAGAACAGGAGATTTAATTTGTAAGTAAACTAAGCTACATAGTCTGTGAGGAGTGAAAGGAAAGGCTAGACTAATCTTGTTAGAGATAATTAGTTTTTCTCCTTAGCTCAGTCAGGTGTCCATGAGGTGACGTCATTCCCTGCTCTCTGCTCATATCAGATAACAGAGTTTGTTCTGTTATGCAGGTTACCACAGAAACCTATGTGTACTCCAGAGCACATAAAAACACTCATCTCTTAAGTAAAATCTATTGACCAAGGTATTTAGAAAAAGTGTTCATTTAACTGCCCCTTCATTTTGAAAGCTAATCTTTGTAGTGAGAAAATCCCTTTAAGGCCTCCAAGACATAATAGTAGGTATAGTATGTGCTACGGCACTAAGAGGTTAGATACAATCTACTTCTAAATAATGAAGAATTATTTTAAGAAACTGAAGAATTGTTTGCATTAGGTCCCATCTATAGATCAGCTTGTGTTACTTGGTGACTTTCATAGTAGGAGCAGGAAACCTATACACGTACCCTGTCCTGCTATCAAAGAAGTCTAGGTTCACACAATCTTTTTAACACATATTTTGATGTGTAAAATGAACATTTTATTCAAGCTTTAAACACCAAAATACATCAATAGTGTCCGATTGTTTTCTAGGACAATATGTACCACTGCTTCGCATGGCGCTTTTTTACGCACTATTTAATGTGTTACGCCACAAGAAAATGATTGGTGTGTAAACATGTATGCTTATAATTTTACAATACAAAGTCAATGCAGATTACTAAAAACAAACATTTTAAACTAAGCTTTGTTGATGCACAATTTGGGGCGCATCTTAAAACATGTCAAATAAAATCAAGTTGGCTGTACTAAAAACACGTGTCGAAAGGCATGAAAAAAGGCACCAAAGAAAAAAAACCTGCTTAAAAATCAGAGGTGTGGAGTCGGTAAGCCGCAGCCCTGACTCCCTCATACATGGCAAATGTTTAAGAGATAACTTTACTGTAGTAAAATGGTAACATCAGACTTTTTATCACCTTATAATACAGTAATAAAGCTATTTAGGTAGAAGATACACTGACAAGCAAAACGGTAACAATGTTTTGAACTTGATTTTCAGACTCCATATCTCACCATCCAATACAGCTTTGAATGTAAGACTATCATCATTATATAGACAATCATCTTACCTATCTTATACATAAATTTGACTTGCAAGTATTTAGCATCTGCTTAGTTCTGTAGATTCTTGTCATGTAACTGCATTGTTACTGTTTTACTCCTAAAAATCAAAATGTAAATTTGTATTATTTTGTTAGTACTTGGTAAATCCACCTTTGGCTTTCAATACTGCCTGAATCCTTCTGGGCTCTGGATCAGATTCACGCATGTCTTGACCAAAATCTGATCCCTGTTCTGTTCTACATGTTCCCAATGTTGGTGCAGACTGTACTTGGATACAAATACAGCCTTTTCTTCAACTCTACCAACAAGTGTTCGATTGGGTTGAGGTCTTTAGACTGTGGAGGCCAATCCAGCAACTCTATTTCGTTGTCATTGAACCATTCCTTCTCCAACCTTAACATATGCTTCAGGTGGTTGTCCTGATGGAACACTGTCGTCCTTTTCATACCCATAGTACTCGAGTGTATGAAGTAACTCATCTTGTGGGATACTCACATATAGCTGTTCGTGTATACAACATCCTTGGCTGTGAAACAACGCCATATCATCAGGCAAATCATCCTCCACCGAACATGACAGTTTCTTAAATTTCTTGATCTGTTAGCCTCATTCTTCCAACCCATTTGCACCGAAAAGAGCCCAGTCTATAGACTTTCATCTCATTGCTTCATATCATTCGTTTTTAATCATCCATTTTTCATACTTTTTCATCCATTTTTCTTTGCCAATGCTTCTTATCAGGGCCGCCATCAGAAATTTCAGAGCCCCCTACAGGTAAAGTGCCAGGGGCCCCCCTGTCAACTCCGCCCCCATCAATGCCGCCCCTGTCAACATCATCGCTCCGCCTCCACCAACCACACCCAGAAACCTCCACCACCCAACCCCAGAAAAAAAAATGCAATTGCGCCATTGTCTTTTTATTTAGTTCTTGTTGAATTTTACACCATACAGTTTATCTATACAGTATTGTGTGGGTCGGTACATATATAAGGGCCAGCACATATTGCTGCATGATCTCTGTGTGTCACCACTATGATGTTACTGACCAAACCAGTATACCCAGACCAATATTGCCAAAAAAAGTACAAAGACCAAATAATACCCCACATATCACTACTGTACATATGGTGACTAATATCACTATAATGTTACTGACCAAACCAGTTTACTAAGGCCGATATTACCAATAACAACGTACAAAGTAATACCACCACATTATCACCACCATAAAGATGCAGAATAATGTGGGCACACAGGTGGGAAGCAGTCATGCGACGTATACTGATGTGCCATACAGGTGGGAAGCAGTCATGTGACGTATACTGATGTGCCATACAGGTGGGAAGCAGTCATGTGACATATATATTACTGATGTGCCATACAGGTGGGAAGCAGTCATGTGACGTATACTGATGTGCCATACAGGTGGGAAGCAGTCATGTGACATATACTGATGTGCCATACAGGTGGGAAGCAGTCATGTGACATATACTGATGTGCCATACAGGTGGGAAGCAGTCATGTGACATATACTGATGTCATGTGACAAAGTTATGTTGTCACAGAGTTGAGGCCACCAATTGCCATCCTATGGGCAGTCTGTAGTCATATGGTATTCTCCACTGTGTATACATCTATATGTATTATACCGATAAACGCTGTGCTCTGCAGTAATCCTTGGATCCATCCTTTGACCAGCACAGTGTATACTATGTTTCCTCATAGAGTCACACTCTCTAAACAGGTCAGAATTTCCTCAAAATATATCCCAGCAGTAAGCGGTATTCCACTGCCTAGCATAGCCTGCTCTGCACCAGATACTGGCCCCGCACCTACCTCTCACATACACCCGAGCGCAATATCTCCAGCTGACTGAGAGCGTGGGAAATCCAAATCGCAGGACACGCGCAGCGGCAGCCACTCACAGGTCCACACATGGCGTGCTGGTCACCAAAATCCGCACGTGCGCGCTTCCGCAGCGCATACGTGGCGCCTACTTCATGTCCTGTACAGGTTCGTTTGCCGGGGCCCTCTGCATGATCATTTGCATCAGTGAGGCCCGCCCACAGGGCGGGACTCACTGATTTAATTTGTTGACGTCCCACCCACAGCCAAGAGGAGGGGGGGGGGCCCCCGGCTGCTCCAAGTACAGGCTGCTGTGCTGAAGAAGTTAGACTGAAATTTATGTAAAACTATGGTGCGCAACATGATGTGCAGTGCGGGCCCCCTCTGACCATACAATTGGCTGAGCTGGCAGAGAGAACATATAGGTTCTCTGTATCATTACTGTGAAGAAAGGGGGCGGTACCTGCCGCCAGCGGCGGGCCCCCCCTCACTTCACAATCTGGCCGGGCCCCGTAGGGCAGTACTGGTTGTTCTGCCCTAACGGCGGCCCTGCTTCTTATGACGAGTTTGAAGTTGAGCCTTCTTCACCTTTTTTCGAGCGATCATTCCAGTCCTGTGTAATGTGTGTTGCTTGGTGTGTGCATGGATGTCTGTGATCTCACTCTTACGAAGCCTTACAAGCCGCCTCCACTGCCGTGTCTGTCACTTTAGAACTGATCGACCTTGTGATGAGCGACTTGTTGACTCTGGTATTTTGCCTGGACATTCACCTCTTTGCTTTGGAATGAATGGACGGACTTCATTTCATATCTAACATCTGTCATGGCCTCACATGATGCAGTTTGGTAATTTTCTTGGCCAAGAGACCGCTATCGATGAGCTGGATGATGCTGTTTCTTTTTTCTTGGGAAATCTTCTTCATGGCTGCTCGAACCAGTGACCTTTCGCTTGGGAATCAGCTTAATAACACACTGAGCAATTAGGGAATGTGAGAACAGGTTGTTATTTGTAGGATACAAGAAGAAAAAGGATTTGTTTCACCACCAGGAGCAAAACAGTAACAATGCAGTTACATGACAAGAATCTGCAAAGTATGTGCTTAACAGTTGCAGGTCAAAGTTATGTATGAGATCGCCAAGATGATTGTCTATAAAATGATGGTAGTCTCACCTTCAAAGCTGTAGTGGATGGTGAGATATGGAGCCTGAAAGTCAAAAGTTCAAAACATTGTTATCCTTTTGCTTGTCGGTGTAAAATATGTTTATTGGAATACAAATTCAGAATACAAAAAAAGTAAAAAAATTGTAAATATGCAAAAGTAAGTGGGAAAAAAACAATTTTCAACAAAAATGTACTGATGACCATTTGTGGAGTCTATGAATTTGTTCTGAGAAATAGTATTGCCCCCCATCAGATCCTCCTTCATAGAGAACCTCAAATCTGATCTCATTATTTCCAGGCTAGAGAACGGCCTCTCTACACTAACTTGGGTTGGTGGCAAAACGGTGACCACAGGGGCAACATCTCTAACAATCTCAGGGTATAAAGGAATTGCCTCATGCACAGTCAGTTTTGAACGGTTGAACGCTTCTACTTCTTTGAAAGCAATTGAAAAATTTTGCTGAAATCTGGTCAATCTGCTATGGAAGCGGAATCTTTTCCCCTGCTGCAACGCTTTGCCTGCTCCATTTCATCCAAATACTTTTCAAACTTAAACCACTCTTCTGATGAGGCTGAAAATATGGGAGCAGTAGCACTGGAAAGACCCAATTCCTCCTGCCCTCTTGAAACTGCATCGAACGAACTGCACCAATTTATTATGTATTTTGGGAGTTGGATTCGGGCCATCTTATAAAGACTCTGACTCCACCAAAATGGGCACAATTCCAACTCCACAGCCTTGTTAAAAATGCGTGAAAAAAATGCACATAAATTACGTGTGTACCTTGAAATACGCGTGTCTTTTAAAAACCTTATTACGTTGTTTGAATCTAGCCCAAGATAATACAATCATAATCAGTGTAGGCTACGTTCTGACTTAACACTATGTCAAACTACCAAGAGAGTCTGAGCCAAATACACCAGTAGCTGCACGCGAGCATTGTGTAGTGTGGATACAACTATATCTACTTCTTCGCAGGCAGCAGGACTAGCACTGTAGAGGTTTGCAGCCCCTCAATGTAAAGTGAAATGAAAGGTAATTAAAGGGGTTATCCAAGAGTTAAATAATTTCATAGAACACTATAAACAGCATTTACATGGAAAAGTAAAGATATTTCACTGCCTTCATGTGTTTCTCTTCTTTTGCCTCTTTATTCATCTATCAAGAGATCCACTTTTTGCAATGAAACTTTCTTCTTGTGGAAGGGTCAGTAGTTCTCAGGAAACTATTTCCTACAAGTCCCACAATGCAATGTAGTTATAATTATGGCATCCCTGCACCCACCCACTAATCGTCCTAGCACTGTTCAGCTATGCCCTGTACACCCTTACATCCTCCTTCACAGACAGGTACACCTCATGCCCCCTGCATCTCTGCTCCAGTTCACTTGATCGTTGCCTGCAGTGAGCTGTGTGTAGTACTGTGCACCAATCAGTTTGTAAAAAAAAAAAACATTCATTCCACATCCTATAATATATGTAATACATGTACAAATATATAATTTGGTTTATATTTCTATATGTATGTGTTGTACATTCCCCACAGCAGGAACACAGATATCCCATCATTGTAACTCCGATTGCTGTGGGGAATGTGATATCACCCAGCTTTCCTGTACACTGGATAGCCTATCTGGCATCCAAGAAAAGTGGGTGAGGTCACATTCCCCCACAGCAACCAGTTGTTGATCATGGGAAAGCTGTATTCCAGCTGTACGGGATGTGTCATCGTTCCTGCACCCAGTGATGTCAGGGCAGCATTCCATAACACTTTACCCTGGCATCACTACTATATAATGAGCAGTAGGCAGACTTTTTTTCTCACTGCTGCTGGATAATCTCAGAGGTCCTAATGCACGGTTAGACAATCAATGCAAGTCTTCTGACCAGGTGAAATGGTCTATTTAGCCAGTCTATCAAAAAGACATCTCCTCCTATCAGAAGAGGTAAAACCAGTACACAATAATGAAGGCAGCTAGACTCTAGCAGTGATGAGTCACTATGTACACAGTTATCACTGTATGTGTCCACATTAGTGTAGAATACCCTCACCCTCTGTGCATTACATTCCTGTCAGCACATCTGTTTACAAAGTGATGAGTCACTAGAAGCGGCCAGCTCTTCTCTGCTCAGGTCACACCCACTACAGGGGAAGGTTCTGAGCCCATCCTGGCTTCAAAGCACACCCACTGAGTGATGAAAACACGTCCATTGAGGCCATGTGATCAATGGATGTCACATGATATGCAGGAAATAGGAAGGAGGTGAGTAAAGGCCTCTCCCTCCCGCAAACATGGTGGAGTACGTTTTTTCACATTTTTTTTGCGGTTTTCCACTATATTGTATGGTACAGTGAATGATACCATTAGAAAGTACAAAACATAAAAAAAAGTACATCTTGTCACGTAAAATAAAACCCCTAATATATCTATGTAGATGGAAAATTTTAAAAGTTATGGCTCTTGGAAGGTGGAGAGGAAAAAATGGAAAAAAAATACTTTAAAAATATCTGCGTTCTTAAGGGGCTAACTATCCACCCTGCACCATTCTGGAGCATAGAGCTAAATGATGGAGCAGTTGTCTCCAATTGGAGTTCACTACATACCTGATATTTGGCCTTTTTCCAAAGTGGAGAGTTGTGCCTCCTTCAAGTACAACTGAACAAGGCAAGTGTATATATTTCTGTATACTCATTTGCTGGTATTCTACAAAGATATCGTATGAGGGAACGCTTTGTGTTCTTTTTCCTTTTCTATTGTGAATGGTGGATCCTATGTTATCTATACATTGGTGTCACCTTTCCATGTAATGCTGGCTGTGCAGATAATAGCGAGACTGTTGAAAAAGGTTTTAGTTTTTTTTTACACAACAGGAAGTGTCAGACTATTATTAGGCCTAGTGGTCAAAGTGAAAAATGCAAGATTTCAGAATTGTTTTAAAAATTATCGATAGTAATATGGAAAAATGTAAAAAACAAACAAACTATTTTTAGAAAAGGTGTTTAACACAAAACTATGAGTTAAACAATAGGTTATTTTTTTTGATGACACATTCCCTTTAAAGCCACTTACTTTTCCTGTGAGATGTAGCAGGTCACACAAATCCCTTTGCCAGTCACAGATCCACTGTGGATCACTTATATCACAGTAGCAATAATAAAGAAGAACTTCCCCTGGTTCCCTGCAAAAAAAATAAAGTAATGAATAGGAAAACTATATTTTAATAGATAATTTCTTGACCTATAATTAACAAATAAATCTAATATTTCAGAAGCAGAGCTAGAAAATCCAATTCAGTAGTAAGTATAAAGTAACAATTACAAGAGTTTACACTTTCAAAATTAGTAAAAAAAATTCTTGATAGGGGATGACTTTATCATTGGGCTTGTTATCGAGTACTAACAAAATATATTTCAGTTTTAGCATATGGCAGTGGTGTAGCTAAGAGGGATGGAAAGGGCAGCCTGGACTCAATTTTTTGGGGGGACGGCAGTATTCAAGTTAGGACTGAAACTTTTTTGGGCTTCAACTCTGCTGGTACAATGAAGGTGAGAACTGGGAAATGCCTCCATCTGAGCAGCGGAGGCAGCACCACTGGCCAATCTTGCCTACTCTATCGGGAGGTGTAGCGCCTTGAGCAGCAATGGGTGTATATTGTATTAAAGATAATTGGTTCCTTTTATAAAGGGATTATTCAGGATGACAAAGACATGGCTGTTTTCTTCCAGAAACAGCGCCACACCTGTCCATGGGTTTTACTCTTGTATTGCAGCATTATTCCATGGAAGTGAATGGGGTTGAGCTGCAAACAAACCATTGGACAGGTGTGGCACTGATTCTAGAAAAAAGCCACCATGTTTTTGTAATACTGGACAAAATCTTAATTATCATCGCAAAATGAGCAGATCCTATGACACCTATACCTTATTTTCTCTCAGTTTATAAGATTCCTTTCTTGGCCAGCTCCCCGAAACAGACAGGAGCCGCTTATATTCCGGTAATAGACGTATCAATTTGATTACTGTTACTTACTTACTGTTACTGAACCTGCATGTGTTCTGCATGGGAAGGGAAGATCTCTCCTTAAGGAGAGCACCGAACTAACGGCTTGTAGAGTTATTGTTTTGCCTTTTCGCCCTCTACTTAGCATCTGCATATCACAAGGCATTATGGGAAAGGGGCTGAGAAGCTCACAGCGCCCTCTGTTGGTTGTAACAATTCCTCAATGTGCTTTTGACCCACCGAGTCTTGATAAAGCAAAAAGGATTTTTTAGAGATACTGGCTTGGCTAAAAAATCCTTTTTGCTTTCTCAAGACTCGGTGGGTCAAAAGCAAATTGAGGATTTGTTACACAACAGAGGGCGCTGTGGGCTTCTCAGCCCCTTTCCCATAATGCCTTGTGATGTGTTCTGCATGGAAAGAGGAGAGGAAAGCCGCTGCTAGGCTCCTTAGGCAGCAGGTTATCTCGCTAAGAAGAAAAGCAATTACTACCTGATCTATTTCTGAAATCATCAGTCAGTGGAGCCCTCAGTAGACGATGGTTAGTTGTTCCCACAGAAATTTACAGTTATTTAATGTGTATGACCTATTTAATTCTCCTGCCCAGACATCAGATCAGGCGTGGGGAGATGTATCTGAATGCTGGGAAGTAAAGTTGCTGAAGCAACCCTACAGTGGTCAGTCTGTATATTGCATGGGTCCAATTCCAAATAATAGGACCTGTGGACAAGAGCTGATAGTTGTCTCATTTCCTTTGGCAACTGTACTTTCCCTCCACACCAGATGTTCAAGGAGTATTCCCACCACATCGATTAGCTTTAACCCCTTCACGCAAATGGACGTACCTGTGCGTCCCGATTGCGAGTCATTTACTGCAAACGAATGTACCGGCACATCCAGAAGATCGTAGAGGCTCACTAGCAGATCCGATCAGCACAAGAAGTCAGCTGTATATTATACGGGCTCCACGCGCTGTCGGCCACAACCAGAGCTCACTCCGGTTGTGGCCAATTAACCCCTTAGATACTGCGCTCAATCGCGACCATGGCTGCTAAGGGAAATACAGAGAGAGGGCTAAATTTGTCACCTTTAACACAGCACGGCGCGATCGTGGGGTGCCGATGTCTTTTATGGCAATACGTAAACATAACAGAGGCTTTCAGGTTACCTGTGACTGACAGTTACAATGCTTAAAGGGGTTGTCTCACTACATTGATTCTTCTTAACTCTTTCCTGTTTTCTTGGTTTCATTTTGAATTCAGGGGAGTGTTTACTGGCTTCCACTAGGCTGCAGTAGATGCCAGGTCTGTAGCTATAGCAACCAGTGCTGGCAGCCTATCAGGATAGCTTAAACAGGTCTGTAGCTATAGCGACCTGAGGAGCTGATGCAGCCCATACAAGTGGGGATATCTAGGAATAGGTAGGACACTGTTAATGGACATATACTGCAAAGTGACTTGTTTTTGCAAGATCTTTAACATAAAAAGTAATCCCTGTAGTGAGACAACCCCTTTAATATTACAGGTATTTAACAATGATCCCCTTATGTTCCGTATGGGAAACAAATATTTAAAAAAAAAAAAAAAAAAAAAAAAAAACTTTTTTTTTTTTTAATTAAGTTAAACACACACCACCCTTTTCCCATTACAAACACCAATCACTACAAAAAAGATAAAAAATAAATAAAAGTACATATATTTGGTATCCAAATTTAACCTGCACAATGAACGCTGTAAAATAACAAAACGCTCAAGGACAGAATTGCAATTTTCGTTTATCCCGCAGCACATAAAATGGAATGGACTTTATTATACTAAATAGGATCTGTTAAGCGACATTCGGGTCGGTCATGTAACGCATCTGGCCGTTGCATTCAGTTTTCTGCTAATATGGCCTCGCATGGATGTTAATCGAATCTAAGGCGCATGTTCTACCACTTCTTTCAAACTTCTTCTGGCTTCCCAGGTGACAGACACCCACCAACTTAGCATTTAACCCCTTAACGAACGCTCACTGACTTTTGCCGCCAGCTGGTGCGGGTCGTTCATCTGCAGCGACGTCTTTTGGCGTCGCTGTAGACTCTGGGGTTTGCGGCGTCCGGCGCCGCAGCAGACCTGGGATCGGGGCTGTACTACACGGCCCTGATCCAAGAGCATCGACTATGAGCACCGGGGAGCAGAGGAAACTGCAATCTAAGAGTTCCCCTTCTCGGTCGGGTGATCGGAACATCCGGTCACCCGACAGAGCTCGGGGAACGGCTGCACAGTCAGCCCTGGGGACCTAGAGTGGCCCCAGAGCTGTCTGTGTAACAAGCCAGTGATCAGGCCAGCCTGTGTGCTGTCCTGATCACTGCCTGTGTCAGACTGACACAGATCATAATATATTAGCATATATGAATATGCTAATACATTACTAAGTGTAAAAAAAAAAAAAAAAAAAAAAAAATGTAAAACAGTTCTCCCTTCACGGTATTTTTTTTTAAAAAAAGTAAAAAAAAAAAAAAAAAACATAAAAAGTGTAAAAAAAATAAATAAAATAAAAAGAAATATTTAATAAAAAATAATTGTGCATAAATTCCCAACACAAAAAAAAACCAAACAATTTTTGGGTTTATCCACATGACCGTAATTTACCCTGTAGAAATTAATAAAACAAGTTATTACGTGTGAAATATGAACGGTGTAAAAAAAAAAATGTAAAAAAAATTCTGCAATTATTTATAAGTGAACTTAAACTATTCCCCCATAAAGTACAACTTGTCTCGAATAAAAATAGGCCTCATCCAACTGCGTCATTTAAAAAAATAAAAAAGTTACAACTGTTGAAAGCAAGGAGGCAAAAAACTAAAAAAATGTTTTGGTCATTAACTACTTTTCAGGCCTGGGAGTTAAGGGGTTAAAACAAAATAAGGATAGAGGAGAAGATGCTGAGCTTGATGATATGTGTTTTTCCAGATCTGATTCCATCTTTTTTTTTTTTTTTTTTTTGAATTCGAAACCATCTTTTTATGTATAAGTTTGTTTAAATGCTGCCAAGAGTCTTTATGAAATTCTGATTCCCTCTTCTCTGTGCCCACACACTGATACACCGCTCTTTCTGCACAAAACGTATACAAGAAAACCTGTCAATCACTTGGTGCGGAGGAAGCAGTCCCCAGATTCTCTCCATCTTGGAAACAATGAAAATAGCTTTTTACATGACAATCCTGAATCAGTTCCTAGAACACTATCAACTCCACTGTCTTATGCTCTTTGCAGGTAGGATTACCCAGGACACTTAATATACTTTAAAAAAAAAAAAACTAATTGACATTGGGACAAACCATTTACGTCCATGTTCGAGTTTTTTAAAATTAACGCAAAATATGTTTAGGGTGAGGGTTAATTTAAAAATGGGGCATACATGTGACTATCTACATCTAAAAGACCCAGTGGGTCAAAAGCAAATCGAGGATTTGTTACATCCAGTAGAGGGCGTTTGAGCTTCTCAGCTTCTTTCCCATAATGCCTTGTAATATGCAGATGCTTTGTGGAGTGCGAAAGGCAATTTCGAATCTCCACACACCTATATAGGTGCTCTCCCTAAGGAGAGATCTTCCCTTTCTGAGCCACTCATTGCCTCCCACTCAACCAAGCCAGCATCGCTCTGCTCTGTACTGACGAGGGGCAAACACCCCAAAATGGCTGTATACAGATGGGTGATGCTGGCTTGGCTAAATATCCCTTTTGCTTTCCAAAGTCCCAGTGGGTCAAAAGCAAATTGAAGATTTGTTACATCCAATAGAGGGCGTCTGAGCTTCTCAGCTGCTTTTCCATAATACCTTTGATATGCAGATGCTTCGTGGAGTGCAAAAGGCAATTTCGAATCTCCACTGCCTATACGGCGCTTCCTAAGGAGAGATCTTCCCTTTCTTTTTTTTTTTTTTATAAACATAATTTTTATTAAAAGTTTTAAATATATAAACAGAATTGGGCATAAGAGAAATAAGGTAGTGTCAGCTTACAACATACAAAGCATACAAAATATATCCGTCATCATAGGAATAAAAAGTAACAGTCACAATGGGAAACTAACACAACTATGAGGTAGAGCTGAGACTCTATGCACTGGTCAATAATACACTCCCAGCCCCCCCCCCTCCCCTCCCCCCTCAAATTTAACCAGGGCTGCTCTAGAATCAGAGATGAGATATAATACAGTGAGCGTCACGGCTCCTTGGCTGGAGGTCGGGTGGGAACCATAGGTGGGATCGCGGTCGTGGAGAAGGCGTTCTCGCAGCCGGGGAGATGATGATGAGTCAAATGGGTGGTTTCCAACTTCCCAAACGACCAGTTGACCGCTAGACGGGAAGTAAGATTTCCAGGACGTGTACACAAAAGGTTCATGACTTCCCTAAAACTCATCCGAGGTGTAGAAGGTTTTTTATAAAATCTCCCCATTTTTTTAAGAACTTAGAGGACTGGGTCTCTTTGGTCTGACAATGTGTTTATCCATCTCTAGATGGTGTTTGATGGGCAGATCAATTCTTGGAATGAGGGGCATTTAGAATCCAAAAAACCCTTTTGAAAGTAGAGATCGTTTGGGCCGTTAATAGAAAGATGTGCAAGAGCAGGAGATTCCTACACTGGTCTGGGAGGTTGTGGAATAACGCTGGAGGGGGGTTTTGGTTTTAAATCGGCTTGTAGGGGGAATTGAGAGTTTTAACCAGTTTTCCCAAAAATCTAAAGTGGGCATTGGGGACCAGATACTATGCAGAAATTCTGTTCGGGGGGCCCGGTCACCCCTTTGGGACATGGGGTTTGGGACGGTCGGGACGGTTGGGGTGAGGAGGGTTTTAAACCCCCAAATTTTGGGCTGAGTGCGTTTTAAAAAGTGGTGCCCTTCCCCTCTTTTTGAAAAATGTTTACAGACGGCCCGCCAACCCTTGAGGTTTTTTCCGAGATATCCTGGTGGGATACGGGGTTTTTCCCCCTTTTGGTAAAAGGATTTTGGGGGAAAAGCTTAAATTCATTTTTGTTATTTCAAAAAAACCCCTGAAAAAAAACCATAGATAAGGAGATCTTCCCTTTCTATCCACATCTTTAAATGCCCTACTTTGGGAAGCCTTTACCTTAAAATCCCCCTTTTCTTCATACACCCTGAATTTAAGGGATTTTAAAGATAAAAAAGAGTTTTAATGCCTTGCGGTAAAGGGGCTAGAGGAAAGCAAAAAAAGAGGTGGATTTTCATGCAAGCTCTCTTCCCACAGGGGGCTTCTTTTGCAGTGGAAAATTCCCAACAAGGGAAAAAAAAGCACTATTAAAAAAAAGTGGGGGGCTTGAAAAAGGGTATGCATTTCCGCTTGCAGGTCAGGTATTTTGATTTTTAACAAAACAATCTTGATGTTTGTGGGTTTTAAATTGAATCACCCAAAAATCAAAAATTTTGCCTAAAGGGGGCAGAAAGTGCTTAAAAAATGTGGGGTGGAAAGGGGGGTTAATATTTTCCCCTTCATTTTAAAGGGGTATTGAAAACCTAAAGGGAAATCTAACTAAAAACTAGGGGAAAGGGGGATAAAGGGGAGGGGGGGAAAAGTTGACCACGGGGGCCCTTTCGATTGCCCGAAAAACCCTTTAGCTTTTAAATCAGCAGTCCCATTGTTTTTGAAAGAAGAAGTAGGGCCCTGTTTCAAAAATCTGCTTCAGGGGGTTTCTAAAAAAATCCTTTTAAAAATATGATGAAAAAAACCCCAAAGTGCACCTTTTTTTATAAAAGCTGTCGGGGGGTTTTTGTTGCAGGGACAGATTCCCAGCGTATTGCGCTTTCTTTACTGCGCGGAAATTTGGGCCCTGGAACCCAACCCCAAGCCAATACGGTAACCCACATTTTCCATGAGAACCATGGATTCCGTCCCCTCCCCCTTTTGCTCGGCGAATACGGGGGGCGGGGAGGAAAGGGGACTTTTTTCTTTATCCCCGGGGACACGCGCCGTGGATAATGAAATTTCTTTTGGGGGCCCGGGGGGGGGCCCCCCGCCCTCCCCCCCCCCGGCACAGTTTGAGTTTAATTCCCGGGGCGAAATTCCATCCCCAATTACGTCGGAAATTTAAGCCGTTTTGAACCGGGCCAAAGGGGTTTGTTCACGGGGCCCTGTTTTGAACGCTAAATTTTTTCAGCTTTAAAAAACCTCGTTAAAAGCCCCTCAATGCCCCCATTTTTTTCAGCAAGATTTTCCAACACTTTTTTTTCTGAAACCCTCCCAAATGAATAGCCAGGGCAAAAAGTAAAACCGCGTCCAAAACCGTGATGAGGATTTGAAGCTCTCCATTGATTCCCATGGGGATTTTCAAAATTTAAAAACCCTTTTCCCAAAATTTTGACGGACACTTATTTTTCGCCCCCAAAAACAGTGCCCAAAAAAGCAAGGAAAAAAACCTTTGGTCGTTTTTGTGAACTACAGCTCTTTTTTTTGTTTTACAGTGGGAAAGGAATTAAATGAATGGGGGCGTTTTGGAGGCTTTTTGTACATTTTTGGGGGAGGAAACGTTCTAAAACGTTTTAAAAAAACTGCCTTTGTAAACATACCCTAAGTTTAAAAAGGGAAACGTTTCAACCAAAATGAGTCATTTTTTAAGCCTTTTTTTTTTTTTTAAACACATTTTTTAAAGAAATTTTTTGTTTTTTTTTTTTTCATTTTTTATTTTTCCTTTCAATATTTTTTAAAAATTTCTTTAAGTCTTGCGTTTTAAAATTGGGCCCAACTGGGGCCTTGTTTGCCTGTTTTAAACAGCGTCGAGTGATGCTTTACAGTGCTTCATGCACAAAAGGAGATTTAAAAGGGGTTTTTGGCCAGGATTTGCCTAATCTGCTAAAAAAGCAATTGTAAAAAAAGGCCACGCTGAGCTGAGGAGCGAAAAGGACACAGCCAGGAAACGGGAGCCATGTATAAGGGATCGGTTTGGTTAAAATTTTTAACTCAAATAATCAAAAACAAACTAGTGGATTCTGTATACAAACGACAAAAAGTTTCCACGCAGTTTGAAAGCTTCTTCTTGTTCTTGCATCAGAAAAAACAGGGATCTACCAGTTTAATAACACTACAATATTGGTTTCTTTTATACAAAAAAACAAATTTCAAACCAGGTGCCTTGAAAGTTAAGGCACCCTGTGGGCTCCTCTCAGACTGCAATTTTTTTTAATCAAATTTTTTTAAGAAAAGTGATTAAATTTCCTTTTTGGGGATCCTGTCAACATTCATCGTGGAAAAAACCCCTTTAAGTTTTGACCCATTTCCCATTGTTTCTATAGGAGAGTTTTTAGTTTTACTCGTGCCCTTGGGAAGAAGTCCCTGTGCGGGAGGGGGGGAGATTAAAGGGGTTTTATCGTTAAAAGATAATGTCTCAGTTTTTAGGGACAGAAAAAATAAGACTTTTTTTAATTGGGTTGCTTTTCCTCTGCCCCTTTTGGGTTTTTTAAGATTTAGTTTCGCTGTAAATCTGTTTTTTATTTCTGCTTTTGGGCGGGGAAAAAAAAAACCCCCCCAGGTCTATTCTGCCCCTAGACCCCTCCCCCTGCCAAAGGGGATTGGGTGGGTGGGCTTTCATTCAGCCCCGTTGGGTTTTTCCCCCAGACAGGTAACGTCCATGGGGCCAAAAGCCCCCCGCGCTGTGAATTTGGGGCCCGCAACCCCTGTGTTTACTCCCCTCTGAGCTGGTTTAAAAACGATAGTGGAAAAAAAGAGGGCTGCTGGCTCTATGTACTTCTCAGTCTATGGTGGGTGATCTGGGCAATTATGCCTGTTTAAAAGGGGTTTTGCCCCCAAAAGGTTTTATTCCCTCCTTCCCCAGGTTCAGTTTTTAAATTTGAAAGAGGCGTTTGTTTTCCTTTAGATTTAAATGCAAAAAACCCCTCCCCTTTTGACGTCATCACCGTTTTTTAACATAAAGGTTCAACCTTTTGTCTGTATAAGCTGCTGTTTTTGAGTAGGTTTCTTAGGTAATCTGCCCCACAAGTAGGGTTGGGAGTTTTAATTGTCTTTTGTAGGTTTTTTTTTTTTTATTTTAAAAAATTTTTACCTTATGTAAAAGGGGTATGAAAATATTTGGTGGGGAAAAATCTATAATTTTTTTCATATACCACACAATGTCCCTATATAGTGTCCTTCCTCAGTCACCCAAGCCCTTTCCAAAAAAACGTGATTTAAAAAAATATATTCCCGGGGGAAAAGAAAAAGATATAGGGGAGCCCCGTAAGTGGGATTTTATATTTACAGTTATCCCTTATAGAGATTAACATATTTTATTTTAGGTCTTCTAAATAGGGGTAGAATTTTGGGGGGGGAAAAAAAAAAATACCCTGTGAGGGGGCTAGAACTCCAAAACCCCCTTTGTCTATCACTGCTCTACTAGCTGCACCCCAGCCAAGTCAGTTTCAAGGGTGAGAGGGGGCCTTTTTCTGAAAGCTGATTTGCTTTCCCCATGTCATGACGGAAAACGAGTTTTTTAACGCTTTAGGCTTTCCGTTGTGTGTTTAAATTTAAAACTTTTGGGGCAGCTTTCTTGCTGGAGGGTTTGGGGCCTCAAGGGAGAAAAAATAAGAAAGCGGAGGTACTGAGCTGTTATTTTCAGGGCAACCCTCTGAAACCCCTGCTTTAAACAATTGATTGTCACATTTTTTTGTGAGGGGAGGAAAACGCCCGTGGGGGGAGGGCCGCCCGCTGGAGGAAGGGCACGCCCCTGAAAATTTTTAAATCAATCTTTAGAAAATTTGTGGACAGCACGAGCAGCTAAACGATAAAAACCCCTTTAAGGGTGATCAGTCCCAAATTTAGGGAGGGAAAAAAGGTTTAACTGTGGTTGTCTTTCTTGTGGCTGGTGGATCCTGTGTTATTTTTTTCCAAAATGGTGTCTCCTTTAAATTTGACCTCTTTTGTGATAATGAGCAGACAAAGGAAGGGGAAAAATCTATTAAGTAAAGGGTTGTGGGCAGGGCTTTTTATTTGGTTTGTGGCCAAAAGGAAAACTGCCCGGACTTTTAAAGGGAAAGTGTCATCAAAAAAGAATAATTGTTTTTTAAATCAAAATTTTTATGTTTAAAAAAATTTTTTAAAAATTTTTGGTTTTTTTTTGTTTTTTTAATTTTTTTAAAAAATTTCCTTATTTTTAAATAATTCTTAAGTCCTTTCAGGTTTTTAATTCGGCCACAAGGCCCAATAATATTTTGGGCACTTCCCGTTTTGGTTTCAGAAAAATTTTTCTCGTTTTTTTTGCTCCCTTATCAGCACAAAGAGGGTTTAAAATGAAGGAGACCCCCAAATGGAATAGGGTAAAAAAACCGGATCCACCAGGGCACAAAAGGAGGGCAGTCACGTTCACCCCTTTTCACCTCCCTGAATGGGACTGGTTGTCTTTTAAATTCCCCATTTTGCAAGGAATTTTATGTAAAGCTTTCTCCGAATGCTGTTAAAGCAAAGCAAAACAAAAGGCCTGGTGGCCAAAGTGGAAAAATGGAAAGGGCTTTAAAAATTATTTTAAAAATATTTTAAAGTTTATATGAAAATAAAAAAAAAAATAAACCCCAAAAAAAATTTTCCCAAAAAGTGTTTTAAATTTAAAAAAGTGAGGGTTTAAACCAAAAGTTTATTTTAAATTTTAAAAATTTTTCCTTTTAAGACTTTCCTTGTTGCCCATTTAGAGGTCGTGCAGCTTTATGGGTTTTTTTTTTCCCCTTAAAAAGATGGACCAATGTTGGTAGGGTGGATTCCCCCTGGGGCTTTATTATGGGTAAAAATTTTGGGTCTGTTTAAACGGGGAAATTGGTCCGTGGTTTTAACGGATCCCGGGCATTTCAATCAGTTTTCTTCTAATTTTTGGGCCCCGCAGGAAAGTTAATCGGGAAAAGAAGTGCGTTTACCAAATGTTTTTCAAAAGGGAACCCAAAGGTTCTTTATATGTGTGATCCCTTTTTGGGCTCCCTTTTAATGGGATTAATCGTTTTTTAAAACCTCCGGGCTTTTTATATTGCACGTAAAAAGCTACTGTTTTAACCATACACTTTTTAATGTGTTTGCAAATGGCCCCTTGGATTTGATCTGCTTTTAAAGGATAAACTGTTATAAAATGTATTATGTATAATGTTTATTCCACCCACAAGATGGCATCTGTGTTCAGACACACCATAATATGCCAAAATGGCTGCTCACCTTAGATGTTTTTCTTCTCTCTAACAAAGAGAGAGACATTTAAAATGTAGATAATAAGAGCCAATTAGGAGGGTGGATGTAATGTCACATGTTGCTTAAGGAATGTGTACACCCCCAACCTGTTAAAACCTTGAGTGTGCGTAATAAACTTTGGAGAAACTTTTTGTCTGCGAAAGTGTCAGGCTGTGAATTCTCTGGCACGTGCCAACTAATATACTGATTTGGTCCCCTGCTGGAAAGTAGAGCCCTTTTGTGGTTCCATCTACAACACCACCACAGACACCCACCAACTTAGCATTTATCATCAAGTCATTGGATAACAGATGCATGTTGCATGCTGGAATTCCCCTTTAATGCTCTGAAGTCATATAAAATAGGAAATCTGTCAATGTCCCCCTAAACCGATTTGAAGGCCCTTCTTGAATGTGGCATTACCTTGTTAGCTCTTCTGTCTGGTAACATTTCATGTCCGGCAACCAGTCAGAAACCTTAGACGTGCTCCAGGACACTCCAGTTGAGGCACCAGTGTTATCTGAGGAGTCTGTGCACGGCCGGCTGGTAGCAGCAGTGGCAATGGCTTCTAGGATGCTTCCAGTCTGTTGCAGCACTTCGGAAGCATGTTGTGCAGCTACGTGTTTATGAATAGCCCTTAGGTCTCCGAAGTCTTGCCCGCAGCAGTTCCACGTCGTCAAGCCATCTTGATCGGTCTGATGCGATGTGTTGGTTGATTGAAGTTCTTTCACAAAAAGAGCAAATGCCTGTAGATGAAGAACACGGCTGCAGGCTTACAATGTCGACAGACACATAGGTTGCATCAGGACAACTCCTAAACATGTGGGGGTGATGGGTGTACAGCTATGCTTCTGGCTGCAGGTTTTTATTTCACTATTCCCTACTTCCTTTGTTAGATGTTCTTGAAGGGGTTTTCTCACTGCAATGCTTAGCTTGTAACAAGTAGGGACAGGTACTTGAAGACTTTTTCTAAATACCTTTGCTTTACACTAGACCTTAGTTGGTTTTTCAGCGGGTTCAGTATTTTGAAAATCCAACCATACCCAGTGCTGTGCTGACCGCAATAGAAAATCCGTGATGTAGTCTCCACAGCATGGATTTTTTTACTGAGTGGTTTCCCTTTAACCCGCTGGTGGGGGCCCAGGGGAATGTAAAACAACGCCCCACACTTTATTTATATACATATACCACACAGAACAACAAAATAATATTCTGCCGGAGTTTTGTTGAATTGTTGGATCCCGTGCAGCCCAAGAGCTGGACCAGGTGGGACTCCGAAATCCGATTTTGCGCAAAAAAACTTGGTCACTTGGGGGAACCAAGAGAGCCGAAGGTATAAAATCAATTGTAATCCTTAAAAAAAAAAATAAACAAAAAAAAAAGAACAAAGAAATAAATTTGGAAAACCCTTTTTTGGTTTTCCACATGTGAAAGCTAACTTTGGAGCGAAAAACCCCTTTAAAACCACCCTTACCAACCTCTTCCCCCCTTTCCCCCCTCTGTTTCTTATATACTTGTTTTCTGCACCCAGTTGCTCGCCCAACCTGGGGAGTCCCCCCTGCGGCCCTTATTTAGCAGGGACAAAAAAAGCTCCTTTTTTTCTAATAAACACTCTTTGAATTTTTTATTCTGTGCAATACACTGATAGAATACCGAATTTAAAAAAGGTAATAAAATGCTAGGAACAGCAGAGCTGAGAGTCAACCTTCTACAGCCCTGTCAACCAAACGCATTGGATACAAAACGCTTGTTCCCCAATGTAGGCGGAGCGTACTTTGTGCGTGCCACAATAACCTGCTGTTGACAGTTTAAACAGCCTACAGCCGGGCCTCCCTTCACTTCGTTACATGGTTATACAGCACTCAATGAAGCATGATTTTTAACCGTTTTTGGCGGGGCGTACTTGGGGCACATTGGGGGGTTTTCCCTGCCTAAAACAAAATAGGGAAAAAAAAAAGAACAGTGCTTTGTCTACAGACACTGTTCTTTTATTCCAATATTTTGTGAGTGCAGCAGGGTTTCCTTATCTTTGCACTAGACCTTTGATGGGGTTCTTGTTCCACATTGCACCCATTTTTTTCAAAAGTTTTTGAAAGTGATGCCTTTTTTTTTTTATTTTTTAGATTTAAAATAATACTAATATATATATAATATATATATATACACTTTTTATATATAAATATATATATAAATAGAGGGAAAAGAAAGAAAAAAGGCGGGTCCGGGGCCACGTGAGATTTAAAAAAACGCCAATGATGCAGGCGGACTTTTAAATATCTCATTTATTTTTTAAAAAACATGCAAAGGGGTTATCCTTCGCAAAAAAAAAAAAAAAAAAATAAAAAATTGAAAAAAAATAAAAAAAAAAAACAACAAAAAAAAAAAAAACAAAAAAAATTAAAAAAAAAAAAAAAAAAAGCAGATAAAAAATTCATCAGAGGGTCCCTCCTGCCTGTCGGGTCCGCTTTACGGACCCGTAAAGAACTGACATGCAATTTTTTGATCGCATCCGCAAGACGGACCCGACAGGCAGGGGGAACACGCAGCGGTGATCTCTCATCTAACGCCGCTGCGTGTTCCCCAAGTCCACAGTGATAATCCCACTGGTAATGTTTAATTTCCTCCCCTTTGGGGGCCGTCCGTCGGGCGGACCTCTACAAGGGATTTAATACGGAGCAAAACTCAGTGTGAACAACCCCCTTAGAAAAAGATGTTTTCCGTTTTAAAAACGAAAAGAAACGGATCCACATACACTTGAAGGAAACCTATCACATAGCTTATGCCACTGTGCTGTTTTACAGAGCCAGCTCACAGTATCAGGTCAGGCTGTGGGTGGTTCTATAGCAGGGATTGGAATATCAGCTCTGTTATTCCTAGCTGAGGCTTATGCTCACTGTGCTGTTTTACATAGCCAGCTCACAGTATCAAGTCAGGCTGTGGGTGTTTCTATAGCATAGAATGGCATATCAGCTTTGTTATTCTTAGCTGAGCCTGTTACTGTGACATGAGTGCAGAAAGTTTGTAAACTGCGCTCTAAAGAGTTAAAGTTTGTCAATAAGTAATGTTAACAAGATTCCATCTTCAAGATAAACACAGTAAGAAGCCAGTCATTATCCCGACCACTTATTCAGTCTGTAAGAGCAGAGAGAAGTGGTCAGTAACTAGGGAAACTTGAATGCAAAAGAAAGAAAAAGATTGCTCCTAATCTGAAGGGGGCAAAATCAAAACGCAATAATTTGGAAATTTGTCTTTATTTACCTTTGCCTACATGTTTAAATTTTTTATTGTGGTAAGAATACCCCCTTAATGCTTTTTCTGCGTTTAGCACTGTGTTGGTGTTGTTGGCCTATCGGTGGTGTGCTGGACTCAGTAGTGTGGCAGCAGAGAAGAAACCGCAGACAAGCAGCTTGGGGTCTTGGCAGGCTTTACTCACGGGACTTAAAGGGGTTTTGCCACGATGTTGGAGGGATCCTCCAAAATGGGTATTTAATCACTTTTCTAAATAATAATAATCTTTATTTATATAGCACCAACAAATTCCGCAGCACTTTACAATGTAGAGGGTATAATTACAGACAAAAGACAGACATTACACAGTGAAAGCTATTTACAGATGAACACAATGGTGTGGGGGCCCTGCCCGAGAGCTTACAATCTATGGGGGTTTTGGGGGAGAAGTCTGAATTTTAAAATGGTCCACCTTGTTTCATAAATATGGGGTTTACAAAAAAATTGGGGGTAAACCCGTCCCCCGATGTACATCTATATACAGATAATGCCGTGGGTCCCCTAGTGTGGGTGACAGATGTGGTGATAGAAGGTTGGGTTGAATTAGTGGTTTTGGTGGGGCCTCCCTAAAAAGAGTATTTTGGACACTCAAAAAAACTGCGAAGGCGGGATTGTGCCGATGGGTACAGGGTGGAGTTCCAGAAACGGGTTAGCACGTGCAAAATCTTGAAGTGGGGCATGGGAATTCGGATGTTTGGGGTTTGTAATTTGATGTCCCAGCTTGGCGGAGAGGCGGGGGGGTGGTAGACAGATAAGGGAGGAGATTTTTGGGGGGTTTGCAGCACTGTGGAGAGTTTTTAGAGTGAGGGGATTAGTTTAGTTTTTTTTCTTACTGGTGGGCAACCAGGCAGTATGACACGGGTAAGGCTCAGTTTAGGGCTGGGAAAAAAAGAAAAAGCCTGGCTGCTGCATTTGGAAGATTGGGAGGGGAAGGGGGTTTTTTAAAGGGGGAGACCGATAACAAGGATTACAGTAATCAAGAGAGAATGAATAAAAACAATGAGGGGGTTTGAGTTTTTTTCGATAGTGAGAAAAAAGGACGGTTCTGGAGATGTTTTTTGGGTGCAGGGGGCCCGGAGGGGGCAAGGGATTGGATATAAGGGGTTTTTAACACAGATCAGAGTCTAGAAAAACCCACAAGACACCGGGCCTGCTCTAGGTTTTTAAGGGGTTTCCACAATGAGAGAGAAAAAGCAGGGGGGGTTGGTTAGAGATGGGGAAAAACAAAAAGTTCATTTTTATGAGGTTTAGTTGGGATAAGAAAGGCATGATGCAGAGACAGAGACGACATCAGGGTGTTTTGTAAGGGCAGGAGTGAGGCCCGGGGAAAGGTGTAAATTGGGTGTCATCGCATAGAGATGGTACGAAGCCAAATATGATGGTTTGCCCAATGGGTGCTGTTAGATTGAAAGGGAGTGGACCAAGAAGCCCCCTGGGGACCACAACAGCAAAGGAGAGGAAAAGAAGAAACCTGCAAATGAACACTGAAAAGCGGTCGGGAAGGTAGGAAGAGAACCAAGAGAGGCGGTGTCCTGGAGGCCAAGGGACGGAGCATGCGAGAAAGAGGTGTCAAACTTTGTCAAATGCTGCAGAGAGATCCATAGAATAAACAACGAGTTTTTTCCTGAGATTTAGCAGTGTATGATCATTAGGATTTAACTAAGCAGTTTCCGTGGGTGTAGGGTGCGGAAACCCGATGAAGGGGTCGAAAAGGGAAGTTGCAGAGAGTAGCGGGAGTAGACCAAGCGTTCCAGGATTTTTAGAGATAAAGGGGAGGTTAGATACCGGTCGGTGTTAGCGCACAGGACGGGCCCCGAGAGGGCTTTTTAGAAAAGGGGGTTATGGGGTTGTTTTAAAAGGGGGTGGAAGACCCCCATGGAGAGAAAAGGGTTGAAGTTGCAGAAGGTGAGGAGGATACTGGAGAAATAGACGGACAAGCTGGGGGGGAATGGGGTCAATAGAGCAGGTGGTGGGGGGGAGCAGAAGGAGAAGCCGGACAATCTTCTGGTTGGGTCAAGAGCTGAGAGCAGACTAAGGATGTGCGGGGAGGGAGGGGATGGGTTCTCTTGGGTTTTTAGATGAATGTTTTGCTGGTACTGTCAATTTTGTCTTTGAAGTGAGTGGCCCCGGTCTTAGACAGAGGTCAGTGACTGGGGCCCCGAGGGAAAAGGGGTAGAAAGGGGTCAACAGGGGTTTTGGGTGTTGTTAAGGTTGAGATGAGGGGGTGAAATATTTTGTTTTTGGGGCAGAGAAGGGCATGTGGTAAGTCCTGAGCATGAATTTATAGTGGGGAAAAATTTCAGGTTTTGACTTTTCCACAGAGCTCACCACCTTAACAGCGTGGATGGCAGTTGGGAGTGTGCCATGGGGTGGGTGTCGACTCTGGGGGTGCGGTTTGGGGGGTGCCAACATGTTTTGGTGGTTGAAGCGTTTCATTGTAACATTTAACAGCCCGGTGAGGGGAGAGAGAGAGGAGATTTTGGGGGTGAGGACTTTGGTGTCTTGAGTTCCTGATGTTAAAGGGTTATATTTCTGAATGGATGACGGGCAGGGGTGTCCAGAGAGGGGGGCTGCGAAAAATTAATATAAAAGAGTGGGTTATGATCGGAGAGAGCAAAAGGAAAATTAGTGAGGTTAGAAATTGAGGAGACAACAGAAGACCAGATTCAAATAAGTTCCCATCCTTTGGGTGGGAGACTGTAAACGCAGAGGCCAAAAAGAGGTCAGTGAAAAAAACTGAGAGGCCGAAGGAGACATGGGGGTGTTGTAATCACCCATGATAAAGTGGGTATTTCAGTAGAGGAAGTGAGGGAGCCAGGGAGCAAAAAAACCGAAACTGTCGGGAAGGGCCCGGGGTCTGAACACAACCGCAACTCTGAGAGAAAAGGGGGGAAGAGTCTGAGGGGTGGACCTCAAAGGAAAAAGAAAGTGAAGGGGGGTACCGGAGGGAATGACCCGGTAAGTGCGTGTGGCCCAAATCCTCCACCCGGCCTGTTCTCAGGTCTGGGGGGTGTGGGGAAGTGTAGTACCATAGGTGAGAGCGGGAAGGAAAGCGGGGTCGAGTGCTGGGCCCTGTTTTTGTGAGAGCAGGAGGTTTTTGGGATGAGAAAGAAAAAGGGCATGAACAGGTGAGTTTTTTTGCCACAGATCAGGGTTTCCCCAGACACATTTTTAAAAGGGGCAGAAAAAGAAGTACATGAATAGCCCGGAGGTTAGCAGGGTTTTAAAGGGGGAGAGGGGGAGGTGGGATACATAAAGGAAGGGGGGCAGGGTTCGGGGGATTTTTGCAGCAGAAGCAGGGAATGAAAAACGACAGCAAATGGTTTAAATGATGGTTTTAAGCGCGCTTGTGTGGACTATGAAGCAGGGGGGTTTTTGGCGGTTGAAAAGGGGAAACAATGTGTGGGATGTAAACATGGGTGAGGGGGGAGGAGGCACTGTATGGATAAAAATGTCAGGGGGTGAACGGTGGTAAAGAGGAGGGAGATGGGGTCAAACAATTGTGAGCTGGTGAATATTGGGGTGTATAGATCAGGGATCACAAAAAAAGTGATCCTCCTGGCCCCCTTAGCCCCTTCTTTTCCCCCTTTCTGTCCTATTTCTCAAAATCACTTACAATCTATCACTTTCAAAAAATAAATATATGGAAAAAAAATTGCAGTGAGAAAGCTACAGGCCTTACCCGCCCTTATTACTTAAAAACTTCTTTAATCACCTGACAAGAGCTGCTGGCCGGGCTTGCACAGAGAACATTCTTATTGATGAAGGGAGCTGAAAAGCTTCAAGGACCGGGTAGAAATATGTTGCTTTTGTATACAGAATCCACTAATTTGTAGGTGATTATCTGAGTAGATCCCTGCTTTATCTGATAGAGAACATGAAGAACTTTCAAGAGGCTGTGGAGAAAGCTGTTTCTTTTTATACAGAATCCACTTTGTATTTGATTTTTTTTGTGAAACATTTCACACGATCCCTTTTGCATGGCTCTGTGCTCTGGCTGTCTCTCTCTCTCTCTCAGCTCAGCTGGTTTTTGTTTACATTTGCTTCTTAGCAGATAAGGCACGTCCTGGCAAAACCCCTTTAAGGGTTAAAGCTTGTCAGTAAGTAATGTAAGAAAGCTCCTGTGTGATATATCACCATGGTCGGCCAGGGCTGTAGGAGCAGTAGGAAGTGGCTAGCACCTAGGGAGGATGCAAAAGCAGATCTGCTTCCAACTCTAAGGCTATGTCTCCACTGCAAAGGATTACAAATAGTTTTGCAGCCTCATAGGCGGCAATAGAGAAGACGAGCTGCAGTCTCCACAGCTCATCTTTTCTCTGTTCGTCTTCTGGCGCCGGCGTAATATACAACATGTTGTATAATACGCCAGCACTTTTAGTTTTCTTGTCATCTTCCCATACAATACAATTGTATGGGAGACAGCAAAAAAAACGAGAAGTGACCGCGGTTTTTGTACAAAGTGTCACAAAAATCGTGGTCCTGCATGGGGAAAAAAAAAAGGACACTTTTGGACGTTTTTTGTCCGATGCAGTGGAGACATAGCCTAAAGAGAAGCAAAATCTTAAGCAAAATCATAACAGTAATAGATGATGGGGTGCTGATTGGTTGCCATGGCAGTCGGAAACCTAACGATAGCTTCTGTAGCTGCTATGTTGCTGTTCAGGCTGGCACAACAGCTCTCTCTCATGCTGCTCTGGTCTTGCATCGTGGGCCCGGGATGGCAGGTCTGTTCTTACTGCCTACAGTCGCCCCCACCCTTTCCCAGCCGCCTCCACAGTAAAATAAGTACTGTTCTGTATCAGCACGTGTGGCATGCTGGCATTGTTGTGGAATTACAAATGCTAGCATACCACACCACATATGTACTAATTGTATGGGTGCTGATTAGTACATGTGTTTAACATGTGCTGCTGTAGCATGCTGGCACTTGTAGTTCCATGTTCCACAGCAACAAGTAGCTGTGGAACTACAAGTGCCATCATACCACAGCAGCAAATAAGAGACAGAAATTGAGGTATAATCCTCTAAACAGGAGCACAGGCAGAAAAACAAATAAAACGGGTATCTTGCACTATCCAAATTTAAAAAAAAATTTGCTGGAGTTAATAAATGTACCTGTTTCTACTTACATACAAATTCTACTTAAAGGGGTTTTGCCAGGAGGAGCCTTATCAGCTAAGAAGCTAATGTAAACAAATCACGGAGCTGAAAGAGAGAGAGACGCACACAGCCAGAGCACAAACCTGCATAAGGGATCGGGGTGACATGTTTACTGAAATAATCAAACTACAACTTGTGGTTTTCTGTATACAAAAGGACAACACCTTTTCTCCTCAGCAGCTGAAAGCTCCTTCATGTTCTCTGCCCATCAGATAAAGTAGGGATCTAATTCACACTACAACTAGTTTATTCTGTACACAAAAGAAAACATATGGCTACCCGGTGCTTGAAACTTCTGCAGCTCAGTCTCATCAGATAAGAAGCTCTCTCTGCGCAAGCCTGTCCTGTCAGGCCGTATCTAATACAAACTTTGAAGTAACCAAGGGCATGTAAGGAAGGCTGTAGCTCTCTCAGACTGCAATTTTTGTAATCACATATATTTAGAAAAGTGATTTAAAAACCCATTTTGGAGGATCCCACGTCAACATTACATCGTGGCAAAACCCCTTTAAGAACAAACGCACAGTTCCTATCCCGTTTGTAACCCGAGGACTGCGTGTAATGTAATAACTGAAGTCTGATGAATAAAGCAGTACTGGTATCCTGCCTGGGCAGATCTAATTACTGACATTGACGCTGTATAGGAGTATACTCATTTCAGGACTATAAAAGGATGACATGTGTATAGGTAGAGTTTCTGTAAGCCCAGGTTCACATGGACATGGGAGGTTCTATTAGTGTACGTCTAGATGACGAGTAAAATTTAGGGTATGTTCACACAGCGTTTGTGGATCCATGTTGGATCCGAAAAGCGCATCGTCTTTCGGATCTAAAACAGATCCAACATGCACCCAAACATGCAGTTGCGTGTTTGGATCCATGTTGGTTTACAGGAGCGTACCCTATCATTTTAATAGGGCTCCTGCTGTGACGGATCCGAAAGATGCAGAGAGACACGTATCGGCGAGCACTCGTGTGAACGCCGATGCGTCTCGTATTAAAAGCAACGTAAAAGCACATTGCTATTTGTTAGCTGCGTGTTTGGGTCCATTTGGGGACCGACAGACGGATCCAAAACACAAAGCTAAAAAGTGTATGTTACACGGACGAAAAGATGCCGTGTGAACATATCCTTACTGGTCAGATTTTACCATTGGAAACCGTGTCATCCGAATTGAGTATTTCATATATGGATTTAGGTCTTTTTTTCCTGGCAGATTTACAGTCAGAAAACAAGTCCAATTCCTCTGTATGGGGTGTTGATTCGCATCCAAAACAACATACAAAGTTTTTTGACGCGTTTTACACTAAGTTTTTAGCCACCTCAATAGTAAATTTTCCACGTGAAATACGACAGAAGAACATGTTCGAAGTTTTTTTTTACTCTTAGGCTATGTTCCCATGGCGTATTGGGGCGTGTACTGTACTCGCCGCAATACGCCGGGTGTTTTGAAAACATGCGCTCCGACTGGCCCCTTTCACATGCATTGTCAGGGGTGCATTTTGCCACATGTAAAGCGCAAATAAGAGGCAAAATGTGCGCCACAATTATGGTAATTCAAAGCTCTCATAGAGAACTATGACTTAAGCCACGACTCCTCGGGCCTATAATACGATCGTATCGTATGCCCGGGGAGAGAAGTGACATATCAATTGTTCGCGCTTTTGTGAAACATACCCTTATAAACCCCGACCGACAAAAATGCCCATTGTATGAACTACAAAATGTATTTTCTATTGAGGTCAATGGTGATGATTTACTTTACGTCTAGACGAGTATATCAAGTCGGAATTCACATGGATTTTGACTTACTTGTCATGTGGATGGAGCCTTAGGGTGCGTTCTCACGGCACAGGACAAATACTGGTCGGTTTGCCGGCCGGTATCTGTCCTGTTTTGCGGCCGTACCCACTGCTGCGGGGTGGGGGGCGTATTTTCTCCGCTTGCACAGATTTCGTCCGGAAACCAGACGGAAGATTGTGCTTGCACAATGTTTTGCGGTCGGAAAAACCGCCGAACGGAAAACCCGTGCAGTGGGGACTGCTGCATGGGTTTTCCATAGAGCACAATTGTGCTCATTTTCGTCCGGTTCTTCAGGAAGTCTGAAAAACCGCAAACTGGCTGAAAAACCGGCCGAAAACCCGTGCAGTGGGGACATGCCCTTAGTAGCCTCCATTGTAGATTCAGTCAAATGACTGTAATGTAATAATTGAAGTCTGATGAATAAAGCAGTACTGGTATCCTGCCTGGGCAGATCTTATTACTGACCTTGACACTATACAGGAGTATACTCATTTCAGGATTATAAAAGGATATGTGTATATATTTAGAGTTTCTGTAAGCCCAGGTTTGGATCTACCTGGGGAGGTTCTTAGTGGTCTCCATTGTAGATTCCGTCAAAAACGATAAAAAAAAAAGGTAGCATGCCCGTACTATTTTTCTGTCCAAATTGGACATCATGAGGAAAAAAATTGGACCCTTAGTCATTACGGTCTTCATGATATGGTGTCCATCACGAAACAGATTCAGAGCCGCTATTATTTTGATGGTGGGACAAAAATATGGAAATAAGGGCATGTTCACATGGCTGATTTTGACACTGTTTTCAGTGCGTTTCCTTCCCCAAAACAGCATCAAAAAAGCATCCAAAATGCCCCGGTTCATTTTCATTAATTCCTATGTTAATCAGCGCTGTGTTTCACACACGAGGTGGTTTCTACGCTTCTCAGGCCACTGGAAAAGGTGTCATGTCAATTCTTGCAGCTTTTTCAACGCTGAAATTCGCCACAGGAATCAATAGAAAGCTTCAAAACCTTGTCGGGTTTTTGGTTTGGGGCAAATTGTTAAAAACCCTTTTTAAAATTTAAATCGAAAATTTGCATTGAAGCGCTTTTTAGACCAGGTTTTGATGCCGATTCGGACACTGAAAATTTACAGTCCAAATCAGAAGTGTGAACTTACCTTTTGGGTAAGTTTACACAGAGTATTGCGACATGTACCTGTGCGCGCCGCAATACGCCTGCTGTTGAAGGTATGCACTGGCCAGCGCAAACTTTCCCCAGTTTTCGGGTGGCCCCCTATCACTTTTTTTTTTTCCTGGGGAAAAACTTTGGTTATAAAAAGCACTCAGTGAGTGCTAGGATTTACCATATTTGAGTGAATTACTTTGGGTGCTTTTGCAGCACTTTAGGGTTGTTCACACGGCTATTGAGGCGGGTACAGTAGGTCACAATATGCGGGGATCCCCCCTGGGGCCCCACTCATTGCATTGCCCGCAGTGGAAGTCCCGAAAAACAACAACTGTCACTTTCCCCCCCGGCTTTGTACGATCGTATTGTACGCCCGGGGACATGACGCGTAATTCATAGTTCTCTTTGAGAACATTTCACCATGTATAAAGCGCAAATACGCTGCGAAATGCGCGCCGCAAGTACGACGCGTGAACGTAGCCTTACGCGCCAAAGTACTCCCCGCAAGTATTTCTTGTGAACATATCCTTCCAGCACGGAGGTGTTCCAGGCCAGACATTCATTTAGTGTTGCATATATACTCTCATGCTGTGTATGCACAAATGCAATCACTTACCTTCTTTTTCGCATGCATGTACTTTTTTCTTGTTTCACGTCTATCCTGCTTTTTAAAAGGGCTCTTTGGGGTGGGCCCAACGACCATTCAAGTCTTCTCAGGGAAGCCCCGTTCACGTGGCCACTGGTGAAAAGAGAAGATCTCTGTCCTTGCAGCAGGAAGGGCAGCGACTTTTTCGTAACCTCACGTGACGACAAAAAAAGAAATATTTGGTCAGTATAAAAGTACTTGTTAAGGCCAGACGCTCTGAGAACAGAGACCCCGATGGCTGGATACATTAAAAAAAAAAAACTACAAATATAAAAAGGTTTAGAGGCTTTTAAATCAAGGGAACTTTAGCTGGTTTCCCCCAGTGCGGTCAAGTTACCAGAGATGGTAGGTGCCCGGGGACAGAGTTTGGATGGGGTCAGAGCAGGGGGTTGCCACTGAAAGCCTGCCCTGCTTCACTAAAGTGTGAATGAAACAGCTGCTCAGGAAAGCATTTCATGCCCCCTCCCCCCAGGAAGTCTGGGGCTTAGGGAAAAGGGTGCAACTCACATCTCTCCATCCAGCGGCTGCCAGGACTGATCCAGCCCGCAAGAGATCTGAGGTCCTCTCGGGATAAATGCCACAGTGCTGGGAGCCAAGGCGTTTTTTGTTTTTTTGTTCACTTTTGTGTACCAGATGTTTGTGAATAAAATGATTTCGACGGCAATGTGGAAAATAAGACTCTTTATTTTTATTTTTTTTTTACAACATTCAACAATCCCTTAAATAATGTAAAGATTATACAGCGTTACGTTAAAAGGGGATGTTACAGGGTTATTTTGGAGCGCATTTCGCCACGTATTGCACTTAATGCGCCGGGAAATGTGCCCTATAATTAAGGTAATCCATAGCTCTCATAGAGAACTATGGATTACGCCTCGTCCCCCACGCGTACAATACGAACGTATCGTACGCGCGGGGAGATTAGCGACATGCCACTTATTTGCGGTGCTTCGCGCGCCGCAGGAGTACGCGCTGATCGGCGCAAGCTCCCGAAACACACGATGTACTGTACGCGCCGCAATACATCGTGTGAATATACCCTAAGGCTTATCCCCACGGCAAAGGTTTTCAGTCGACTTTACAGACGGTTTTCGGAGTTTAAAACCGTCTGTAAAGCGACTCTCTATCTTTTACATTGTTAAATAGAAAATCCATGCAGCAGTCCACACTGCACGGATTTTCCGCCGGACGGTTTTTGACACTGGCGGCGTAACGCAAAACTTAGGACATGTTAATTCTTCCGCCTGGTGTTCGGGCAGAACATGAGCATGTGGGTGCGAAGGGGGAGAGCTTGAATCTGCAAACTGCGGACAAAAGCCGTCCCCCTGCGTGCGAAAAAAAAAGACAACACACCTGTCGGAAAATCTGACCGGTATTTGGTCGTTGCCACATAAATGTAATGTTCTAGGCAGCTCTTATTCATTCCAGTGTAAAATACGCAGCATTATTCACACGACGCGTCTTTTACAAGCGTAACTGCGTTGCGTATTTTGGGACCCTTTCACTGATGTAAATGTAAGTGCTTCGTCATTTCTTGAGGCGTTTAAGTCAGTAAAAGCCCAAAGAAACAATGCTGCTAAATACGCTCCGAACTTTCATTTTTCACCATGAGAACGGTGGCGCCTGCTTGAGGAGCTGGTCACAGCAGGAACAGTTGAGGGTTTCGAGAAAGGCTTACATAACTACTTAAAACGAAATAATATTAATACGTATGTAGAACGCGAGCTCCCGAACACCTGGCGTAAGTGCGGACGTACTGTACACCCTGCAATTAGCCGTGTGAACTTAGCCTCAGGGTTAATACACACGGCTTTTCAGTCGGATTTTCATATGGTTTTCGGATGTGAAAACCGTCTTACAACGGACTGATAATCAGTGCCTTGTAGAAGGCAATAGACAATCCACCCAACAGCCTACACTGCACAGTTTTCCATTCTGTTTGCTATGGGAGCGGATTTTTTTTTCCTGCAGCAACACTTTGCCTGCTCCATGTCATCTAAATACTTTTCAAAATTACACTCCTCATTGATGAGGCTGAAGATATGGAGCGAGCATGGCCGG